>PITA01018142.1:0-41276 GCA_004023965.1 Spilogale gracilis | reverse complement strand
CCCAAGCCCCTATCCTCACTGAGCTCCCTGCCTGATCCTGCTTCCTCCCCCTCTTCTTCCAAAGGCCTCCCTCCAAGCATCACATACATCTGAATCTTGTCTCAGGCTCTGCCTCTAAGGACCCACATTAAGACAGTGTCCACACAGAATGTGGAGTGCTGCCTCTCTCTCTCTCTCTCTCTCTCTCTCTCTCTCTCTCTCTCTGTGTGTGTGTGTGTGTGTGTGTGTGTGTGTGTGTGTGTGTGTGTGTGTGTTAGCTGTCTTGGACAGTATTGCTCTACCAGCTCGCACCCTTTCCTCTTGTGCTCAGGTAGCCTTCTTTATCTAAGATCTCCCTCTGGTGCTATCCATTCATTCAGTGGTGTCCTCCAAAAGCTCTTGAACCAGAACTACAGGGCCAATATGGAAATGATGATGCAGTGTGGCTTTTCTCGGTGCTTGTTGTGTGTGTGTTCACGTCCCGTGGGATTTGTCCTTTGGCCACTGTAGGAAAATTCTGAACACCCTGGGTGGGGTGTGGTTGGTGAGGGGGGACCCTGGTGTTAGGATTGAAAACCTTTCCTGTTGACTGTATGCTCCTGGGCATGTGTGAGTCTCAGTTTCTTCATCTATAAAATGGGGCAATAATACCTACCTCACCAGAGTGTTGTGAGGACTAAATAGGATGAAGATAGGAAAAAAAGAGAAAGATGCTTCTTTTTGCTCCATGCAGATTGTATCGTGTGTGCCCCCACATTTTAACCACTTTCCCAGGGAGAAACACTTTGATTGCCTCTTCGTGCACATGGCCATAGGTGTGACATCAACGGACATCCTTGTACATGGCCCCTGGGATTTGAGTGATGATTTCTCTGGATGGACGGTTGGGAGTGAATCCTGAGCCCCAGGCACCTGCAGACTTATCTATACAGTCTTACACATTATTCCCCGGAGCTATACCAGTTTCCCAAGAGCTTGGTGATACAGGAATGGTCCTGGGTCCCTACATCCTCTCCAACATCAGGGGTGGTCTTCCTTCCCCCCCCCCCCGCCATTCTGATGATGGTTTTTCATCACTGCTTTGGGACTTTAATGTCTTTGCATGTGCTTGTGGCTATCGGTGCCTCCCCTTTTGTGAACCATCCACCCATCCACGATCTTTTTTTTTTTTTTGTAGTTTAAAGAACTTTGTTTATTCTAGACATTAATCTCATGTTGTTTTACATGGTGAAAGTATCCTCTTTGAGTGGGCCATCTGTCTCTTTTCCTTCTTTATGGCATCCGTCATTGAGCAGAAATCCTTAAGAGATACTGCCTTATGCTCTCATGGTCGTAAGGAGATTTTGACAAAATTGCTCACAAACTATTTCACCTGCCCTCTGTCACCTCCCTTCAATCAACACTTGGGCATGGATCCGCAGGGACCCAGGTTAAGAGATTCTTGGACTCACAGAGACCATTTTCATAGAAAATCATGGACACTTTTTATATTGACCCATAAATCCAGCTTTTGCATCCTGGCCCTCTCCTCTAGGAACCTGAGCTCTTTTTCTGGAGCTTCCTAGTCCCTCATGCATGGGGTCCCCTGATGCACCATCCCCCTGAACCCTAGAGGTGCCTCGACTCAGTGGATCGGCACAGAAAACACATGTTAGCAAGCTAAGCTAGTCTTCACGCTACAACATAAACAATATGAGTTTAATTCCTCGACAGACCCTGCTGAGAGGAACTTTTCATTTTTTGTGTGTCTCAGTAGGTCCCCAGTCATACCCTGTTGCTCTTATAGGAAGCAAACAATATTATAGCAAACACCCAGGTGGAGAAGCCATGCTGAACAGCATGATCTACATTTCAAGGGTTGAGAAGAAAGGTTTTTCCTATTTCTTATTTTGCTTTGGCGACTCCTAGTAGGATCTCAACAGATGACTCGGTACACTGGTAGGTTGATGCTCAGAGGAAGGAGAATTGAGAGGATGTCCATGGTTTCTTATGTAAATCATTGAGGATACTAGTGCTCAGGGTAGTGGGCATAGACACTGGTACCTCTTCTTCCTTTGAGAACTCTTCTAGTTCTTCCTGAGAAGATCCCCTATCTGTCCCTTACCGCTTATGCCTGAGTAACCAATAGCAAGGAAAAGAATAAGTAGAGTCTCTGTGGTCATGGAAAGGACCTTACAGCAGTTTATCTTGACCAAATTGGCCAACGAATGTGATGGCTCCAACCTGTTGACATTAGGCTTTCTTCTGCTCTTCATTAGCACCTTTTTTTTTTCCACTTAAGTTGGTATCACCCATCCCACATTTCTGATCTCCAACTGCCTCCTCCCCCAGTACTCTTTTCCCAGTGTGCTGTCCTGTACCTGTACTGATCATTGCAGCAAATCCATGTAAATGTCTGTTATCTTCTTTCTATATTCAAGGCATTTTTGTTGAAGGCAGGAATTTGATTATCCATATTAGAGTAAAGTTACTTGCCAAGTGAAGTCTAGGAAAGTCTGTAAGTCCTGGGATGCCCTTTTGTGGCTCAGATTCACCAGAATGTTCACTCTCCTTGACTCAAACATGGAAAAGTGATACCTTTACACCAGCACATGTTCTAAGAAATTGGGTACCAGCCTTTCAGGTGTGTGGGCATATTTCACGGGCTTCTTAATGAGAAGGAGAATTTTTGCCCAACTAAACCACACACTTTGCTGATCTCAGGAATTTTATTTTTTATTTACGTAGGCTCCACGGCCAGCATGGAGTCCAATGTGAGGCTTGAACTCACGATCCTGAGATCAAGATTCAGATGCTTAACCAACTGAGCCACCAAGTCACCCCTGATCACAGGGATTTTTAATCTACCTTTACTTTAGATGTATTACAATTAGTAAGGAATAAAGCCTGGCAGAACTCTTTTTTTCCAAAGCCACATCGATTCTTCCTCCACTTTTTAACGTTGTTACAGACTAACTTGATAGTGATTCTCCTTGTAGGATCATTCCTAACAAGAAAGTAAATTTACACATGTGACAAAAAGTCAGGTTACCAGGTGTGCCTTGTAGTAATGACCATGTGGGTAAAGGAGGAACCTGGGGCTTTTTAACATGAGGTCCATGGCACAACTCAGAAGGCATGGCTAAAAGGCAGACTCCTCGGTCCTAGGTCTCCTGAGTTGGGGTGATTTTAGCAAACGTCTCAAGTATAATTGGAGCACAGTTAAACTGTAATCATTGTATACTGTGTTCCAGGTGTGCTCATGCATTATCTCATTTAATTCCACAATGACTTTGCATGGAAGGTATTTCTAACCTTATTTCACAGGTCTGGCAGGTAATCATGAGCATGTAGGAGGTGAAGCAGTTTTTCAAATCTTTATTTGTCCATCTACAGAGCACTGAACTCTAAGAATAAAACACATAGGAGTGTTGGAAAGAAAAGAAGCAGTTTGCTTTTTTTTTTTTTTAAGATTTTTAAATTTATTTATTTGACAGAAACACAGCTAGAGAGGGTTCACAGCAGGGGGAGGGAGAGGAGGGAGAAGCAGGCTTCCTGCTGAGAAGGGATTCCTGCTGAGAAGGGAGCCTGATGTGAGGCTTGATCCCAGGACTCCGGGATCATGACCTGACCTCAAGGCAGATGCTTAATGACTGAGCCACCCCAGGTGCCCCAGCAGTTTGCTTTTTTAAGGCAAGAGGGAGTTTTAGGACAGCATTGTTTCTCTCACCTGAAGAACTGAGGATTCTCATAGTGAGAACGTTGGTTTTGGTCTGTATCAGTTAGAAAAGCCTCAATCAACAAAGTGAGAGCAAGGAGCACTCAGGAAGAACCTGGACTGGCGATCACCCAAAGGTGGCAATCATCGCTTTACTCAGACCCTATTGATCAGAACCCATCACATGGCCTTCCCCACGTCCACAAGGGAGCCAGGAACCACAATGCCACCATGCTCCCAGAAGCACTAATAGCTACTTATTATCACCACAGAGTCCCTTTCAGGGCGGGGACCCAGGTGGAATAATGTGGCTGAGTTGTTAAAATTTCGATATTTAATTCATCATGAATTTTTAAAAAGACTGCACTAAGACATGATTTGTCTTCATTAGAGTTTTTTGTACCCCTGCCAATTGTGTACCTGAGTCCGCTCCTTGCTATGCATTGAAGGAGGATTAAAAGTATCAGAGACTTAACTGAAATTTTTTTTCTTTTCTCTCTTTTTTTTTAAGATTTTATTTATTTATTTGACAGGGAGAGAGATCACAAGTAGGCAGAGAGGCAGGCAGAGAGAGAGGAGGAAGCAGGCTCCCTGCAGAGCAGAGAGCCCGATGCGGGACTCGATCCCAGGACCCTGAGATCATGACCTGAGCCGAAGGCAGAGGCTTTAACCCACTGAGCCACCCAGGCGCCCTGAAATTTTTTTTTTCATTTAGAACCCTAGATGAAAGCAATGTTTGGTGAGAGATACAGCTATAGCTGAATCTACATAAATATTGGCAAAATAAGGAAGGAAAAAAAGGAAGATTGAGATTGAGATTCCTGAGATTCCTGCTGTCCAGATTCCTTACTTTGTCAGCTTTGTGCAGGAAACCTTTTATGTTTAATTTCCTCAGTGACCTTCTAAGTATATTATGAAGACAATTAAAACCTGTATCCCAGAACCACAGTTTTCAGTAACTGGTCTAAGGTTAACCAGTGAGAATTGAACGAAACAGCTTGTGCAAGTAAAATTGATTGAAATCTTGATGAGCAAAAGTGGAAATTTTGGCTGCCAGTCTTTGCTCCCTTTTCCTAAGAACACTGTTGTGTAAGATTTTAAGTACGACTGGGATCTCATGGAAGCTTTTGTAAGATGCCTTAGGAATTGATTTGGGTAAAGACGTAGGATATTTACCATTGATGGAACTGTAAACATATAGCAATTTAACTTCTTTTGATACTTGGTATGATTTTTCTTTTAACCAATGTCTTCCAAATTTTGTACATATGTGGATTTCATGTGGATGTGAATCTATAAAATTGACCCAGATTCTCTCTCAGCAGTAGAATTGATCTTTTTTTTTTTCTGCGTGCCTTGTAAAACATATCCATGAGCTTGCCTGATGAAATTGAGAAAAGAATTTCTTCAAAGACCTGAATTATTTGTTAAATCTGTTTCTTCTTTGAGCATCAGTAGGATACACACCTAAATATGGAGTCAAAGTGAATGAATCTTCTTGACCATGACATTGCTTTAATCTTTGGTATTTTATGTGCTCTAGAAAATCCCAATATTCCTAGAATGTCCTCATAATGGATGTGATCACTATAATTACCTATGAAAATAAGAAAACCTCAGGTTTTTGAGAAACTCTTTCTAGAAGACTCTTGAAAGACAATGTGTTATTCTCTGAAGAATGCTTTCAATACCAAGTTTTTTTTTGTTGTTGTTGTTTTAAAGAAACTTGTTCATATGGTTCCCTTCTATATCTTCAAAGAATGACTTGGAAAACAAACTTACTATAGCTGGAGTCATTTAGCACTACATTAGTAAATCACAGTTAGTGGGCTAGCTTTTCCCCATTGCCTCCCTGAGGATAATTAGGGTCTTGGGGAGATGCATTAATATCTGCTCCCTGGGATCAGATTTACTAATAAGGATCCCTGTTGACTCTTGGGGAAAGAGTCATTATATCGTAATGATAAGTACTACTCTAGAAGGATATTCCAGGTGATGGAAGAGTGTAATCCCCCACTTGGGTTGCCGGTTATCAGAGAATGTTCACTAGCACCTGGACAGGATTTTAAAGACTGGGTAGGAGTTCTTCAGTAGGGAGCACCACTTTCCGGCAATAGAGCTCAATGTCTTCAACCACACGCTTCGTAGATAAGGTTCAGCTGAGACCTTCAGATGATTACCCTCTGCCCACTCCTCGGGGCACTTGTCTCCCTTGTCCATAAAGATGGAAGCACCTGGATGTTTCAGCTGCCCCCTACCCCCGTGCCCAAGACAGCCCCTGACAGAGGGGGTCCGAGCCAGCCTGCTTTGCTGAAAGGTGGGATAATTCCCGTGACATAATGTATACTTCAAAGACCCCCTTGGAATCAGGCAGAATTGGGGACTTCGGCTGCAATTACATCTTGGCTTGGCTTGTTCTCCCTAGTGGGTTCCCCCTTCCCTGTTATGGGTTTCTGTGGCATCACCCCTCAATGAATCACTTGTACCCGAATCCTTGGCTCAGGGTGTCCTAGCAGAACAGAAGCTCTGGGGAGGGCTGCAGCAGCTGCATGTTCCAGAAATCATAAACACGACATCAAATGAATTTATACTGCATGTGAAAACACTTTATAAACCAGAAAGTGTTTTACTATGAACAGGCCTTGAGAACTTCCTCAGCATCTCTTCCTCCTCTTCCTGCCCATCAGCACCCTGAATAACATTCCCTGGGGCTTGAGTGAGCAGGGAGGTGGGCTGGGGCACATGGAAAGAGATTGCTGAAATCTACATGACAAATCACCCCTTCACCATCTTTGATTCATAGCTTTCACTTGGCCTGTTGGAGCTTTTCCAGGGCTCATATCTTGGTACTTTGCTTACTACTGCAGAGTGATATGTTATCAACCCACCTCCTAAAGCCAATGAAAAGCAATTTCTCCATTCTGTGAGTATGGGGGGAAAAAAGGCGGTAAATCAGGAACTTTTCATCTTACATAGTTATTTTATCTTTTTGGCTCTGGCCTGTGGACATCTGGGGCCAGAATCAGATAGTGCTCCTCTACTCATTCTGGAGCCTTCTGCCACTTAGGTGAAGTTCTGCCTGCCATCAAACGTGGCTGGAGGCAAGCCCCTGTCTTGATTTAATGCTCTCCTTCACTGTGGTCCATTTGCCCCGGGCTCAATCAGCCATAACGAATAGATCCTGTACCAATTTGACTGCCTCTGCTTCAGACATGTGAAGTCAATGAGAAAAACTACATCAGGATGATTTTCCTTCTATTCTGTTTATTTGGAAGAATTATCATCAAATTAGTGATCCATTTTAGGGGAAGGTGGGCAGAAATTCAGGCCATTGATAGAATTTCCTTGGGTTTAAAATAACAATTACTCAAACTTTCCCTTCCCTCTCTTCCTTCCTTTCTTCCTCCCTCCCTCTTTCCCTTTTATCTTTTCTCCCTAACTCCCTTCCCCCATTTCTTCCTTCCTTCCTCCTCCTTCCCTCCCTTCCCCCGTTCATTCCTTCCTTCTTTCCTTCCTTCCCTTTTCCTTCCTTCCTTCCTTCCTTCCTTCCTTCCTTCCTTCCTTCCTTCCTTCCTTCCTTCCTTCCTTCCTTCCTTATTTTGGATTTGACTATAGCTTTATAATTTGTGTGAAGTTTTGCGTGAATCCAGAAGTGAATTTGTAAAAATTTTAAAAATCAATTGGAACCCCAACTCTGTAAACTCTTGGGTAAAAGTCGCTCCATGCCATTGCCCCTCATCCTGGAGGAGAGGCAAGAGTGTTAAAAGGCTCAGATTATCAGCAGGGAGCAAGTGCTAGCCCCTCATTTGCAGTCTGACTTTGGGTAAATCGAACCCTCTGAATCTCACTTCCTCGTCAGATGCAAAGAGGAGATAATTATGCCTCCGCGGGTGGGTGGTGGAAAGGAAATCGATCTCGCTCTAGCGGGGAAGCTAGCGCCTACTAAGCCTAATAAATGATAGGCTTTATTGTTAGACAAACTTGCGTAAACCAAGAAGTTTGGGCTGGAGTGGGAAATGGAAAGGAAAACTTTGGGGGGAAATGGGATTAATAAATGTTGCCGTGAAGAGGTACTGAAAGGGCTTCTCCGAGTCTGTTATGGGGAGAGATGAGCATATGCGGCTGTGGGTGGCTGGGAGGGTGGGGGCTGGCCTGTGAGAGCCGGCTCAGCGGGTGGTGATTATGCTGTCAGCCTCCAGCATGAAGGTGTCTGGGGCCCACCGGTGCAACTCCCCTGGTTTACATGGATTCCCTTTCGCAATGCTCACCTGAATTGCACCCCAAGGAAAGAGTCAACATTAACAACTGTTTTCTTTTTAAACACAGTCTTCTTCCAGTCCAGTTTCTCCTCCTCCTCCTTCTTTGCATCAGCCTCTGGTTCAGGGAACTATTTTAAAAATAGTCCTCCATGTTGCAAATAGAGTCAGCGAGTGCCCATCAGAGCCCGGGAGGCAGGCCATCTTCTGAAGGTCAGGATGTAAGTGTTGTTGTTTTGTTTCGTGTGTGTGTGTGTGTGTGTGTGTGCGCCGCGCGCGTGTTTGTGAGATCTCATTCTGTCCCGTCTGCAGTGGGAGATTGGCATCTGAAAATGCTGATTATGTGCTGTGTCCCTGTGTGGGGATTTACGGTGAGTCTTGATGTCTTCAGCTGGAGGTGAGAACAATAAAGACCCGGGAAGATGAAAGGATGAGGGAGAAGGAGTTTGCTTCCAAGTGGGGAAACTGCATTGGAATTAAAACTCTTGCACAAACATTGTCGACAAGCGCATGATCTGATCCTCACGGTGGCCACCACCGGGGAATTATTGCTGGAGTGAATTTCTTGGCAAACCTCACCTTCTTTAACCCACTTTATTTTTTATTATTATTTTTTTGGGGGGGGGAAATGCTTATTTCTTTTTACTTAAATTTTTTTTCCTCAGTGTTCCAAGATTCATTCCCCACTCCCCACACCCAGTGCTCCACGCTTTAGGTGTCCCCAGTACCCACCACCAGGCTCTCCCATCCCTCCACCCCCCTCCCTCCAAGTCCCTCAGTTTGTTTCTGTGTCCATAGTCTCTGTTGTTTCGTTTCTCTCCCTGGATTACCCTACTTCCCATTTACTTTCCTTCTCCCACTGTCCTCCAGGTTACCCCTCATGCACGCAAGTAAGTGAAACCATGTGATACTTCTCTACTTGGCTTATTTCACTCAGCATAATCTCTTCCAATCCAGTCCATGTTGCTACAAAAGTTGGATATTCATCCTTTCTGATGGAGGTGTAGTATTCCATTGTATATATGGACCACATCTTCTTTATCTATTCTTCTGTTGATGGTTTTTCTAAAAATCACAGCCTTTCCAGAAGGGAATGCTCTGCAAACTCACATGTCCTTGTTCCTTAGGGGGACATTTTCAAATGCTAAAATACCCATGAGAGAGAGAGAGACAGACAGACAGACAGTGGGGTGGGGTGGGAAAGGAGGATTGAAACATGAATCACTGAGAAAACAGTAAAAATTTACCACTGGAAAGTCTGGCTCTTTAAGCCTCTCCCTTTTCTAGATTCAGCCTTTTAAAAAGAGAGGTTAAAACATGGTACTTGAAAGGGAGAATCTACAAACTGAATTGGGAGGGAAACCTTAGAGCATGTATACATCCCCTTATTGCAGCTAAGCCGATGTTTCGGGTAAATGTGTGCAGGTACTGCATGTTGGCATAGCTGCTGGTAGGGGAAATGATCGATTACAGTGGCATCACAAACTGGACACTTAGTACTCCTCAAATTGATTTATTCTATCAAATTAAGAGTAGTTTTAGGAATGTACACTGCTTTATTCATACCTACTGGAAAGTTTTGCCACTTGTTTTTCATTAGCTTAGAGTGAAAAAGGTAATAAACCAAGGAGACCTCAGGCTGAACACACAGGTGATTGTAGCCGATATTAAAAAATGGCCTCATTAAGACCCACGTTTATTAATGATCTACAGATGTTGGCTGAAGTTTGATTGTGAGTCATAGTGTTTATGTATTGATTTATGAATCTGTGTTGGATTGTTTCCCGAACAGAGAAATTGTATTTAGCAGAGGAATTCAATCTTTGCATTCCAAAACTCTGACCAGAGTCCAGTAAATGTCAGCGGGGAAGGTAATGGGCCATACAGGTAATGTCCCCATCATGGAGGAGCAGGCAGAAAGATCTCACGCTAGCCTGGCCTTGTGAGTTTGCCTAACCACAGATACTTGGATTCTTCACATGGCAAGCCTTTGCTCACATATTTTTGTCTAGGAAGAGTGCTTCTTGGCATTTGAAAATTTTATCTTATGTATTTTTTTATTTATCGGAAAATCATTGAACACAACATGGTTTCAGGTGCATAGCATAGAGATTACAAAATGGTCACCACAGTAAGTTACCATGTGTCTTCATACGAAGTTGTTGCCATATTATTGACTGTACTCCCTCTGCTGTACATTACATCTCCCTGTCTTATTTATTTTGTAACTGGAAGGTTGTACCTCTTAATCCCCTTCATATATTTGTCTATCACTCCACCCACCTCGTCTCTGGCAACCATAGTTTATTCTCTGTATCTATGTCTGTTTCTGTTTTGTGTTTTAGACTCCACATATAGGAGAATTTGTATCATATTTGTCTTTCTGGGTCTATTTCACTGAGCATAATGCTCTCTAGGTCCAACCACGTTGTCACAGATGGGAAGATTTTATTATTTACTTATTTATCTATTTATCTGAGAGAGAAAGAGTGCGCAGCATGGTAGGGAGGGGCAGAGAGAGAGAGAGAGAGAGAGAGAGAGAGAGAGAGAGAATCTTAAGTAGATTCCCTTCTGAGCCCGGAGCCCAGCACCAGGGCCTGATCCCAGGACCATGAGTTCATGACCTGAGCTGAAGTCAAGAGTCTGATGCTTAACCAATTGCACCACCCAGGTGACCCATGATTTCATTTTTTATGGCTGAGTTATATATGTAAATATACTACACCCCACATCTTCATCCATACATCTATCAATGGACATTTAGGCTGCTTCTGTATCTTGGCTATTATAATTGTGTGATGAATATAAGGGTACATATGTCTTTTCAAATTAGCGTCTTCACTTTTTTGGATAAATACTGCTAGTAGAAGTGAAATTGCTGGATCGCAGGATAGTTCTAGTTTTAATTCCTTGAGGAGCCTCCGTTGACATTCCCATCCACAGGGCACGAGGGTACCCTTTTCCTCCATATCTTCACCATCCGTTGTTCTTTCTTGTCATTTTGACGCTAGCCATTCTGGTGGACAGTCTTATGTCTCCATTTCCTATAAACATTGTGACAAATTACCATAAACTGGGTGGCTTCAAGTGACACAGATTTATCCTCTCACAGTTTTAGAGGCTAGAAGTCTGCAGTGGTTTCAGCAGGCTGCAATCATAAGGGTTGGCAGGACCACCCACCCTCTGGAAGCTCTAGCGGAGAGCCCATTTCTTTGCCTTTTCCTGCTTCTAGTGGTGGCCTGCCTTCCATCCGCTTGCAGCTCCTTCCTCCCCCCGAATGCGTTGACCCAGTCCCTGCTCTGCTTTCAATTGCCTTCTCCTTGGGGAGACTTCACGTGGGATACATGAGATTAACTTTAGAACCCACTCTGCTAACCAAGGTAATAAACTTCTCTCCAGATCCTTAACTCAATCACATCTGCAAAGTCACTTTTCCATAGAAGGGAACATCTGTAGATTTAGGACTTAGGATTGCATATCTTTGTGAGCCATTATTCACCTTACCCCATCTTGCAATGCAAATTATTAAACTTGACCAGGGTCACCACTGTGTCCTTTTTTAAAAAGGTAATTATAGAGCATTTTGAAATTCATTTAATTAAATCTTATAAGCTAAGAAAATATCACTCTCACGATTAAAAAAAAAAAAATCCAAGCAGGGGCACCTAGGTGGCTCAGTTGGTTGAGCATCTAACTCTTGATCTCAGATCAGGTCTTGATCTCAGGGTTGTGGGTTTGAGGCCCCCATTGGGCTCCACACTGAGCATGGACCGTACTTTAAAAAAAACCCAAGCAGGACCAAAGATGTGCAATGAAAAGTGAGTGGACTTTTCACTCCGGACTAAGTTGACCTCAGTGGCCAGTTGGTCACCCTACTCCAGCTCCAGCCCTTTCCCCAGAGCTAACTATAGTTACCTATTTCTTCAGTGTCCTTCCAGAAAATTTCCACATTATACATTGTATATTTTTAACACATTGAAAAATGCTATACATGTTGTTTCATATTTGAACTTTCCAGTTACCTCATTTTGGTGCTCTTTCTTTACTAACACATTGAATTTTATAGCTTTTATTTTAACTATTATGAAGTATTGCATTGAATGGATATACCATAATTTTTTAAAATGTTCCTTTTTTTTTTTTTTTTTTTACTTTGGACACAGAAACAAACTGAGGGACTTGGAGGGAGGGGAGTGGGGGATGGGAGAGCCTGGTGGTGGGTACTGGGGGCACCTGTTGCGTGGAGCACTGGGTGTGGGGAATGGGGAATGAATCTTGGAACACTGGGAAAAAAATTTTAAGTAACAATAAAAAAAATAAAAAATAAAATGTTCCCTTTTAAAAATATAAACATTTAGATTATTTCCAGGATTCTTTTGCCATTACAATGTAATCTGCATCATCATATGTGTATTTCTTTCCTTATACATATCAGTAGTTTTTTTTATTGCTGAATAGCATTCCATCATATCAATATACTACAATTTGCTCATTTTTCTTCTGGTGATAGACATTTGATTGTTTCCAATTTTTAGATGTTATGAATGAGACTGCTCCAAACAACTAAGTGTAAATTTTTGTGTGAACCTAGTTTCACTTCCTTTGGGTACTAGGATTGGAATTGGTGGGTCATGGGGTTTGTGTGTGGTCAACTTTAGTAGATCCTGTCAAATAATTTTCCTAAGTGGTTTATACATTTTCTCAAATACCAGCATTCTGTGACAATTCCAGTTTTTCCACGTCCTTGTCAACTCATGGCCCTGTACCTTTTCCATATTAGCCATGCTGGAGGATGTGTGAAAGGATGTCACTGTACTTTCAATGAACATTTCCCTGATCGCCAATGAGTTTGAGGGACTCTTCATACGTTCATTGGCCATTTGGTTATCCTCTTAATGAATGAGTTGCATGTTCACGTATTTTTCTTGTTGTTCTTTTGGTTTGCCTGTCTTGTTTGTATTTATTTGAAAAAGTACTTTACATATTCTGGAAATAACTTCTTTATCAGATATATACATTGAATATACTATTTTCCTTCCTTTGGGCCCCTATTCACTCTCTTACCCATGGCTTTGCATGAACAAAAAGTTCTCAATTTTCATCTATTCTAGTTTATCAATTTTTTCCTCGATGCTCCAGGTGCTCTTGTGTTATTTTATCAAATCTTTGCCTGTTTTCTGTGGAGAAAGGGGAACTCTCTTACACTGTTGGTGGGAATGCAAGCTGGTGCAGCTGCTTTGGAAAACAGTGTGGAGATTCCTTAAAAAATTAAAAATAAAGCTATCCTATGACCCTGCAATTGCACTACTGGGCATTTACCCCAAAGATACAGATGTAGTGAAAAGAAGGGCCCTATATACCCCAATGTTCATCGCAGCAATGGCCACAATCGCCAAGCTGTGGAAAGAGCCAAGATGCCCATCAACAGATGAATGGATAAAGAAGATGTGGTACATATATACAATGGAATACTATGCCTCCATCAGAAAGGATGAATATCCAACTTTTGTAGCAACATGGACTAGATTGGAAGAGATTATGCTGAGTGAAATAAGCCAAGTAGAGAAAGTCAAGTATCGCATGGTTTCACTTACGTGCGGTGCATGAGGGGTAACCTGGAGGACAGTGGGAGAAGGAAAGTAAATGGGAACTAGGGTAATCCAGGGAGAGAAACAAAACAAGAGAGACTTTGGACACAGAAACAAACTGAGGGACTTGGAGGGAGGGGGGTGGGGGGATGGGAGAGCCTGGTGGTGGGTACTGAGGGCACCTATTGCATGGAGCACCGGGTGTGGGGAATGGGGAATGAATCTTGGAATACTGGGAAAAAATTTTAAGTAACAATAAAAAAAATTTAGCAAACGCTTGTAATAGGTCTATTTTATGTAAATTGTACTTAATAAAGTTGACTAAAACTAAAAAAAATAATCTTTGCCTGTTTCAAATTCAGATGGACGTTTTCTTATGTGCTCATCCTTGCATATAACCACCTGGAATTGATTTTGTGTATGATGTGAGGGGATAAGATCCACTTTTTGAAAGTATGACTATTCAATTGACCCAGCACTATTTATGAAAAGGATCATCTTTTCCTCATGACTCCATAGCGTCACGTCTCGTCATAAATCAAGTGAATGCGTATCGATGGGACTGTTCTGTGCCCTCTACACTGTGTTACCATATGTAATTTAATTTAGGAAAAACAAAGAATTGCGACCTTTCTTGCATATGAGTGCCTTGGAGCAAATTTCTACCATTAGGATAACCCTCTTTTGGGTAGAACATGCCAAAGGAGTATTGTTAGTACTTTCACTTATTCTCTTCAGTAAGATGTTTCAGTTAATCCTAAATAATTCTTTATCTTTTTTTCTTAGGTCTTTGGAGGGAATAAGTCAGGGATAGCTTTGGGGTGGGATGTCCTGTGAGAAGTTCTGCTGGGGAGAAATGAGGGGTGGGCCCATTTCAACAAGGGGGTTCCTGCCTGTTCCTTCCTGCTTCAACATAACCCTGATCGATGTTTCTCCAAGCCCCCTTCAAAACCCCATCTCATTTTCAACAGTGGTCATTCCAGGCACTGCCACTGCACTAGGTCTCTGCAAAGCTTGTCGCCCTGTTCTGATACCTTCTACAAAGCCTCTCCTAATCATGCCAGCCCTTATGGATCTTTCTGTCCTCTGAACTCTACAGCTGCTATTATTTCCGAATCACTTGTTTTGGGCTCTGGCGTGATTACAAAGTATTTTAACATGTTTGTCTTGACTCACAAGCTGGAAGCCCAGCTCCTCAGGGAGTCGAAACCCCTCTCTTACTCAAAGCATTGCTCGATAACTATTTCATCCTAGGAAGGGAGAGTGGGTATGGAGGCGTCCTAGAGTGGGGGCAACTGGGAACCCCCTGTCTGGGGGTGCCGAGAAGCAGAAGGACAGCTGTCTTCAGGGGATTCCTCACCCACCCATGTTGGATGCCTGGCCCTCCTAGGCTTCTCACTTTGATGTCTACCGACTGACAACCACCCCAGATCCTTTCTGTTCCCAAATGCTTGAATCAGAAAGACACCAGCATTCACATGGACAAAATGGGGAATGACCAAGGGTGAGAGGGTGACTCAGTCTGGAGTCAGAACTCCTTTTAATGTTTTAGCAATGCTGACGTTCTCCTTCCATCTGAAAGCAAGCTTGTGACCAGGGAAGCCACCAACACACAGGGGCCATGCCCATACCACAGTCAAGCCGCATGGTCTGCGGAGACATACCCATGCACCTGCTGGCTGGGCTATCCTTTTAGAAGCCATTAAATGGGATCACTGGGATGTGCGTTCAGTGTCATATCATGATTAACTATGTGGGCAGGCAAAGCTGGTGAGTGCAGGTAAAGTAAGACAAATATGTGAAGACATCCTGGTTGTCGGGGACGTGTGTCATTTGTTCCTGGCAGGTGTGTTCAGATTTTTATCCCTGGGTCTTACAGACAGTTGTTCTCCACTTAACTTCCCCAAGGTTTCTGATGGGATGGAAGGGGCGATCTATCCATAGTCGAGGTTCCCTTTTTAAAAACATTTTCTGAGCCTTGTTTTTGAGAAAGTGACTATTGCCACCCCCATCTCTTCTTATTTGGTGATTTCTAACAAGTGCACAGTGGAGAATAAGACCCCTGGCCTGGTTTTGGGGAGCACCTGAGGTCACCTGTAGTCGCCCATCTGCTGATGGGCATGTTTGCTGTTTGCTACAGGAACATTCCAGGGAACACTCCTTCCCTCCTGGATCTCTCTCAAGTGGCAAACAGAGACAAATGGAATTAAGTTACATGGCACAGCACATCCTCAGGACTCAACGGTCTGAACGTAAACTCTCCCCAGTGTTCTCTGAGGAGAAGGGGTCCCAGGTTGTGCATGGTTTTCTCTCTGTCCAGATGGAGCATGTCCCCCAGGGGGCAGGTTCACCAAGTGGTGGTATGAGTACGTGAACGCGAAAAGTGGGTCCTCAGAGGAGGCTGCCTGCCCCTAAAAACTGAAAAAAGAGAGGTACTGTCTCCTGGTTCTTCGCTCATATCTAAGCCTGAGGCTTCTTTCTGGTCCTGGCTCAGAGTGCAAGTCCCAGCCCAGGTCACCCGTGTCACGTGTCCCCGACAAGAGCTCCCCCTGAGTGCAGATGTGCTGAAAGAATGTGCTAGCGGTGATTTTGAGACAGATCTGGTTACTTAGGATCTTTGATTATAAAGCAAGCATGGGAGACTCCTGATAACCACCTCCATCGAGAAGGGAAGGTTGGGTGGTGGACGGTCCCTCAATAACTTCCTTTGGGGGTGAAGAAGCCAGCTTGCTCTCAGCAACCATTCCTGTATGCATTGAGGGCTCTGTGTCCCTGAAAGCTGCACCACGTTGGCCTGGTGATGAGGCAGACCCCACGCGTCACTGCAGCCCTCCCACCCACAGGGCTAGAGCTGTCTTGATGTGGGCGGAGGCCAAGGGCAGGGTATCGGGAAAGTGTTTGCAGTTAATTCCAGGTAGGTCTTCTGACGCCAGAAAGGGAAGTGCTGATTGGCAAAATTTGTGATATCATTGTTCAGGCACTGAGAAACAGGAGTTTTTAATTAATTAACGAATTAATTATATTACTACTTAAAATTTTTTTCAGTGTTCCAAGATTCATTGCCCATTCCCCACACCCAGTGCTCCATGCAGTAGGTGCCCCCAGTACCCACCACCAGGCTCTGCCATCCCCCCCACCCCTTCCCTCCAAGTCCCTCAGTTTGTTTCTGTGTCCAAAGTCTCTGTTGTTTTGTTTCTCTCCCTGAATTACCCTACTTCCCATTTACTCTCCTTCTCCCACTGTCCTCTATATTACCCCCTCATGCACCGCAAGTAAGTGAAACCATGTGATACTTGACTTTCTCTACTTGGCTTATTTCACTCAGCATAATCTCTTCCAGTCCAGTCCATGTTGCTACAGAAGTTGGATATTCATCCTTTCTGATGGAGGCGTGGTATTCCATTGTATATATGTACCACATCTTCTTTATCCATTCATCTGTTGATGGGCACCTTGGCTCTTTCCACAGTTTGGCGATTGTGGCCATTGCTGTGATGAACATTGGGGTGCATATGGCCCTTCTTTTCACTATATCCGTATCTTTGGGGTAAATGCCCAGTAGTGCAATTGCAGGGTCATAGGGTAGCTCTAGTTTTAATTTTTTAAGGAATCTCCACACTAGAAACAGGAGTTTTGAACGAGGCTAAGAGATTAAAAATATGTTCAGTAATCCGAAAGGACTGATTTGTTTTTCTTTACTTACTTTTTTTAAAAAAAAGATTTTATTTATTTATTTTGGGAGAGCAAGTGCAAGCTCGAGCAGGGGGAGGAGCAGAGAGGGAGAGAGTATCCAGCCGACTCTGCTGAGCATGGAGCTGAATGGGGCTTGAACCCACAACCCTGAGATCGTGACCTGAGCTGAAATCAAGAGTTGGACGCCTAACTGACTGAGCCACCCAGGCACCCTGAGTAATCTATTTTTCTGAGAAAAGTCTTCCCACCCTGAAGAGGGCAAGCTCTATAGTCTATTGTTTGGGTATACAGATTTTTAGAACATTTCCGAAACAAGCAATGAAGTAACTTGTAAACTGGTGTTCTTGGGCAAGAATATCTTGGAAAATAAAGCCACAATGTCACTGTACGTGGGAAGGTGCAGGCCACAAACGTTTCTGATTCTCACACTCCTTAGCTACAACGTTAGGATCCAGGCGGAGGCAGGGGCTGTTTCACCGGTTCTTAGCTACACAAGAAGTATGGAGAGAGGGAGGAAAGACATTTCTCAAATGGGATACAGTGAGGAAAGCAGTGGCCCTGTGCCGATGAAAACTATTGTTTCTCTCAGGGTGGCCGGGTGGCTCAGTTGGTTAAGAGGCCAACTCTTGATTTCCGCCCAGGTGATGATCTCAGGGTCATGAGATCAACCCCTGCATGAAGTTCTGTGCTTAGCAGGGAGTCTGCTTGACATTCCCCCTCCCCTCTGCCCCGCCCCCAGCTCATGTGTGCACTCTCTCTCTAAAAACCAAACCAATCAATCAATAAATCTATCTTAAAAAAAAAAAACAAGCAAAAAACCAAACACCCAAAACTACTGTTTCTTGGAAGGAGAGGTATGAGGAAGTAGGGCAAGAAAAGAATTTCTCTTTGATATCCACCACGTGACAGACATTCTGCCCCATCCTTTGCAGTATTTTTCTCATTTTAATCTTGACATTAATCTCATAAAATAAATATTATTCCTTTTAACTGGTTGGGAAAACCGTGACTCGAAGAAGATAAGTAGCTCGCACTGACAGGAAAGGATGGCACCAGGACATCAAAGCCTGTGCTAGGCACCGTGCTGCCGCTAAGTGGCAGGAGAGAGCTTGCTGTGAGCCAGGCCTGAGCCCCCAGCCGGGTGGTCAGCCTCCTCTTGCGCATATCTCCGAGGCTGAGCATTGGGCGTGAGTATGTGCCTCACTCTCCCGGTCCATTTGTCTTGCTGTTTGTTGCTTGCCCTGCTCTTGAGTTGGGATTTGCCTTTGGAAGTTCAGTCCCAGTTCATAAGTCACCCTGCCTCAAACCCTTCAGAAACTCTCCTCATCACTGGACAAATTCCAAGGTCCTTATACAGCTTTGGAATGGTAAAAGACCCACACAAGAGATACAGAAATAAAGGGACCGAGTGGCATAAAGATCACTTTAAACAGAAAACATTTGGGTTATAGCAGATAAAGAATGAAGTGTTATCTGAATGTCCCTTATCTGACCAAATGAGGGCTTCTTGGGAATTCAGCTGCCATAGCCCCTCCTCCTGCCTTCCAGGGAGTCTACAGTCAGCGAGGGGACTGACCTTTAACGCTGCAGTATTTCAAGAACATTGTGTAAAAGAGTCCATGATCAGAACCTCCTGTACTTTCCCACTGAGGCAGTAAGTTCTCTTTCCCCACACACACCCTGCTAAGTGGACCTATAAACCCTTACCCCTGGCTGTTCACGGAGCCACTCCTTTTGAGTAAGTTTTCTCCTGGTAGTCTGTCTGTTGTTAATTACTTCCCAGGCCCCCGACTACTTGAACATAAGTTGATGTTGGAAAAGTTTTCTTCCCAACAGAAGGAAATGCAAAAGCTAATGGGATATCATTACAATGACAATATGGTTGTGCTGAGTTATAAAAATCCACAGAACTCATTCAAATAGGGATGCAAGTAGCTGGCAAATCCTTCTTTCCTGTACAAAACCTCATCTCTTATTATTCTCACCCTATGCCACCTTGGACCACTCATCACTCTGCAGTTTAAACTCTCTTTTTTGCTCCTAAGAGATCTCCTTCTGGAAACATTTAAAGGCTCTATCTTGAAGTCTTCTGCATCTGTGTTGCCTTCTGCCAGACAGAATTAAACCCTCTTGTCTCTGTTCCCTTAACTGTGTAACCATATAATTGCCCCATCTTTGTCTTTATCCATCATCATCCATGCAATTAGCATTCTCTCCTTTTCTTCATGTATCCATTGGCCCCTCCATTTACTCTTTTCCATTCACCCAGACATCTCTTCATCCACCTTCCATCCATGCATGGAAGAATTAAAATGCTATCCGTGTCTAACCCGGATTTGGCCTTTATATGGGTCTTATTGATTTCATTTGTTCCAAGGCCATAGAGTAGAGAGCCAACTCCAGAAAACACCTCAAAAGTGTAGCTCTTAATTCCATGTTGGGTTTTATGTTGGATTGGTGGAACCCGCCTCAGCACAACTCTGGTTACTTGCCCTCCTGACCAAGAGGAAGCAAAGAGAGAAATAAACGTTCAGTCTGAATTTTGGGTGAAGAATCCAAGAATCCTGGGTCCTGCTTCTCTTGACCTAGAGGAAATCAGAATATGTGCGTGGAGCCCAGCACCAGAGAATGAAGCAATCAGTTACACCCACTGATTTTAGCTTTAGAATGGTTGTAAATATAGAGGATCATGTATGTTTCACAATGATGTGTGTTTCACCATGTATTCAATTACCTTTTTTTTGTAGTCTCAAGAGAAAATGGCCTCTGGTAAGATGGAATGGGGAACAAAAATTTTAGAAAGTGACACCAAGCATTTAGACACAGGAAAAAAAAACAAACCAAAGTTTGGACACTTTTAAATCATTGTCCCTCTTGAGATGTGTTGCATTGCAGAGATAAAAAGAGCATGACATAGTTTTGACTCTTCTCTAAAATTTTCTTTATAGGAAGGGGCTCCCACTGTATCTCAAAAGGTGACACGTTAATGACCGTGCTCCTCGTAAGACATTCGCCAGCTCCTGTTAACACTTGTCAAACCAGAAAGGTCTGGCCTCCAAATAGAAGTAGAATTTCTCTCCTCTCCCCCACCCCCGCCACCATTTCCAAGCTCCCCGTGGGGATTGGATGTTTGTAATTACTATGAATTAAAGGCCCCATTTTCATAGCAACAAGTTCAGCCTATATTAACTGATATCGGTGTTTCTCTAAAAGGCAGGTATTTTTATTTGTTGAGGAATCAGCATCTTTTCTGACTCTGGCACCCATTACTTACAGCGTGCGAATGGAGTGATGTATAGCTCATTCTCCCTTCTCAACTGAGGTTGACCGTCTCACTATTTCGCTCATTACACGTGGAGCGGGAGAAATGCACACTTCATTTTCTTTGTGGCCACTACCTTATTTTCCCTCTTTTGGTCTGAAGAGAACCAATAAACCTTCTATCTTCAAATTTTCAGAGGAGTGCTTTCCATCTAGCTGATTCTCAAATGCTTTTAAATGGAAAAAAGAACTGAAAACAGGCTGCTGTTTGGGTGATTTGCAAGCTCTCTGAAATTACTGTTTTTCTGCTTCACAGACTCAGTGACTGACAGCGCCTTACCCCAGATAGACAACTCCTTGGCATTGGCTGGGACAGCGCTGTTCAAAATCACTTGTCTTTTTTTTTTTTTTTTTTTTTTTTAATGCCAGTTACTACTGAAGGAAAACTAGAATTAATTTTTCATGGGCCAATGGTCTTGCACAGCTACTGTGTACCTGCTGAGTTTATGGACTTTGCAAATGACATTTACTCTCTCTCTGTCTCTCTCTCTCTCTAACCATCCTTGGTCTCTCTGGAATTTGTTTTTCATGCTTTTAGCTCTTCCTCATATCTGGCTTATTTTGATAAGAGCAGATCAACTAGCCAACCTGGACTGTGATTTGCAGATGAGGTCTGGTATTAACACTCAGCAGCTGGTACCTTGCACTGGAGCCCAAGGTCGCCCAGAATCCCCTCTGCTCCCTAACTGTGTCCAGAGTGAGAAACCACTGACTAAGGCCACTGTAGCCCATCGTCCTTCCCTGTAGACCACAGATTCTCAAACTTTGCACTATTGACATTTGGCCTTGGATAACTCTTCATTGTAGGGGTTGGTGCCGGGCTGTTCATTATTCACTGCTTCCACAGGGGGTGACAATCCAAAATGACTCCTGACATTGCCAAATGTCTCCTGGGTGGGGAGGGGATTGTTCCCATTGAAAACCACAACTATAGTTACTCTGTTCCTATGCTCCTTGAGTGGAAGGAAGTTCTCAGAGAGAGTGGGGATAAATGGCAGGGAAAAAATCAGGAAGATGGTCTCTGGGGCACTACAGTCTCTGCTGAGAACTCAGAGTAGTGACTTCACTGGTTGCTAGCTCTGGCTGCATGTTAAAATTCCCCAGAGAGCTTTACACAATATGCACCATCTGAGCCCAACCCCAAGATGCTGGATTAATTTGCTTGAGGATGTGCCCTGCATCTGTGTGCTTTTTTCTTAAGCTCCTTAGGTGACTAATGTGTAGATGTGTTGAGAACCCAAGATGAGAAGGACAGATAGAGGCCCACGGTGGGTGTGGGGGTGCTCAGCCCTTCAGTCAGCTGTGTTGGATTTACATTTTGCTGCCCCTAAAACCTGGACTCTGTAAATTGTGCTACGGAGGTGACCCCTTCACCTTTCTTGATAAATATGCCACTCCCACCACAAGGAGAGAACAAGCCCCACACGTGGCTCCCACACCTGCCTCCTCCCCTTCACTTCTCCTTGCCTTGCTCAGGAATCTCCCTTCTGCTTGTACGTGTACTTACCTGCCTGCAAAGAAAGTGAATGGGACCCTCTGAAGAATACAAAAGAAGCCATTTATGATTGTACTGTGGTCTGCTTTTCTCACTGGCTGAGGCTTTTTATGATTAATTGAAAGAGGTCCCTAAGTGAGAATAAAATTGGTAAAGCCCAGGGTCACAACTTTGAGAAGTAAAGGATATTTGTTGAGAAAAATTTAAGGGAGAAAAGAAAGAAAGAAAGTCACAGGATAAAGAATGAACTTAATGGAAAAGGGATGGAGAGGAGGAGGATCTAATATGATGACTTGAAGGTATGTGATCCTGTGGGACATTTCAAGAAAACTTAGACTGGAAGAGAAGGCAGAGAGACACCAACCAAGGTTTCCAGGCAAACTGAAGTAGACACCTGGTTCCTATGAGGGAGAAAGATGTGATGCTGACTCAATTGGAGCCGAAAGCCAAGTGAGGGTTACTGAGTCAGAAAGAGACAAGGTCATCTCTTTCAGATGTCCCTAGGCAGGCAAAGGCAATCATGTCACTAGACCTAGAAGATGGACTAAGTTTGGCTAGGGAACAACATTTGAATCCATGAGGAAGGATGTTATCATTGACTGTAGGGAACTACTAGAACTCATAGAACAATTCAGTAATGTGGCAGGATACAAAATCAATGCACAGAAATTAGTTGCTTTCTTATACACTAACAATGAAAATATAGAAAGGGAAATTAGAGAATTGATTCCATTTACTGTAGCACCAAAAATCATAAGATACCTTGTAATAAACGTAACCAAAGAGGTAAAGGATCTATACTTGAGGAACTACAGAATACTCATGAAAGAAATTGAAGAAGACACAAAAAGATGGAAAAGCATCCCATGTTTATGAATTGGAAGAATAAACATTTTTAAAATGTCTGTACTGCCCAGAGCAATCTATACTTCAATGCCATCCCGATCAAAATTCCACCAGCACTTTTCAAAGTGCTGGAACAAACAATTTTAATTTGTATGGAACCAGAAAAGACCCTGAATTGCTAAGGAAATGTTGAAAAAGAAAAACAAAACTGGAGCCATTACGTTACCTGATTTCAAGCTATATTACAAAACTGTGATCACCAAGACAGCATGGTAGTGGCACAAAAACAGACACATAGACCAATGGAACAGAGTAGAGAGTCCAGATATGGACCCACAAATCTATGGTCAAATCATCTTCGACAAAGCAGGAAAAAATATCCAGTGGAAAAAAGACAGTCTCTTCAATAAATGGTGCTGGGAAAATTGGACAGCTACATATAGAAGAATGAAACTAAACCATTCTCTTATGCCACACAGAAAGAAACTCAAAATGGATGAAAGACCTCAACATGAGACAGGAATCTATCAAAATCCTAGAGGAGAACATAGGCGGTAACCTCTTTGACATCGGCCACAGCAACTTCGTTCAAGACATGGCTCCACAGGCAAAGGAAACAAAAGTGAAAATGAACATTTGGGACTTCATCAAAATAAAAAGCTTCTGCACAGCAAAGGAAACAGTCCACAAAACAAAGAGGTAACTCATGGAATGGGAGAAGATATTCTTAAATGACACTACAGACAAATGTCTAATATCCAAGATCTATAAAGAACTCCTCAAACTCAACACCCAAAAAACAGATGATCACGGCAAAAAAAAAGGCAGAAGACATGAACAGACACTTCTCCATAGAAGACATACAAATGGCTAATGGACACATGAAAAAATATTCATCATCAATGGCCATCAGGAAAATTCAAATCAAAACCACATTGGGATACCACCTTATACCAGTTAAAAAGGCCAAAATTAACAGGACAGGAAAAAACAAGTGTTGGAGAGGGTGTGGAGAAAGGGGAACTCTCTAATACTGTTGGTGGGACTGAAAGCTGGTACAACCACTCTGGAAAACAGTGTGGAGATTCCTTTAAAAATTAAAAATAGAGCTACCATATGACCCTGCAATTACACTACTGGGTATTTACCCTGAAGATACAGAGGTAGTGAAAAAAAGGATCATATGTACCCCAATGTTCATAGCAGCAATGACCACAATTGCCAAACTGTGGAAAGAGCCAGGGTGCCCTTCAACAGATGATATGGATAAAGAAGATATGGTCCATATATACAATGGACTATTACACCTCCTTCAGAAAGGATGAATACCCAACCTTTTATCAACATGGATGGGACTGGAGGAGATTATGCTAAGTGAAATAGGCTAAGCAGAGAAAGTTAATTATCATATGGTTTCACTTACTTGTGGAGCATAAGAGTAATATGAAGGAGAGTAGAAGGAAAGGAAATATGAACTGGGGTAAATCAGAAGGAGACAAAGAATGAGAGACTGTGGACTTTGAGAAACAAACTGAGGGTTTTGGAAGTGAGGGGGGTAGGGGGACAGGTGAGCCTGGTAGTGGGTATTAAGGAGGGCATGTATTGCATGGAGCACAGGGTGTGGTGCATAAACAATGAAACTTGGGACACTGAAAAATATAAAAAATTATTAAAAAAAATAAAGGTAGAGGACAACTAGAATCTCCTGGAAGGAAATTTTCATACCTTAAACTTGCTAAAGGAGAGGGACTGAGTGAAAGCATCCTCTGTTGTGGCATCTGCACAGAAGCCATTAGGTGCTCAGATACTTCTCAGACTGACAAGCTGAATATATTAGATTAATTAGATTACTAGGTCATATAAAATGCGTATCTCAAGCTCTGGGCATCTGATGTACTTTATGGCTAGAGCTAGAGAGTTATAGGAAGCAGGAAACCAGAGACAATGAGGGTGACAGGTAATCAGGGATGTCATCTATGATCAATAAAATACAGAGAATTCTAATAAGTACTCAATTAATCCCAACAAAAATAAGAACAGAGAAACCAGAACAGATGGGAAAAAAACACAAAGCAAATAGTAAAATGGTAGACCTGAATCCCACCATAAAAAAAGTACACTAAATATAAATGTACTAAACATTCCAATTAAGAGGGATAGATTGGGGGCACCAGAGTGATCATTTGGTTGAGTGTCTAAGTCTTGATTCTGTCTCAGGTCATGATCTTGCAGTCCTGAGATTGAGCCCCATGCCAGCCTCCATGCTCAGTAGTCTGCTTGAGGATTCTCTCTCTCCCTCTCTCTCTCCCACTTTCCTTGATCATGGACTCTCTTTCTCTAAAATAAGTAAAGAAATCTTTAAAAAAAAAAGAGGGGTAGATTGTCAGAAGAGCAAGAAAAAAGCAAAATTACATCCCAAAATCAAAATGTGCTTTATTTTTATTTATTTATTTATTTATTTATTTATTTATTTATTTATTTATTTGACAGAGAGAAACACAGCCAGAGAGGGAACACAAGCAGGGGGAGTGAGAGAGGGAGAAGCAGGCTTCCTGATGTGGGCTTGATCCCGGGTCTCCGGGATCATGAACTGAGCCGAAGGCAGTTCCTCAACCAACTGAGCCACCCAGGCACCCCTGAAAATGTGCTTTAAATGTAAAGACATAGATAGATTGAAGTAATGGGTACTAAAAGATGCACCATGTAAACAGCATAAGAACATTGGGGTAACATATTAATGTCAGATAATAGACATCACAAATTAAAGAGGGACATTTTATAATGACAAAAGGTCAATTAATCAGAAATGTGTATGCCTCCAATCATAAATGTGTATGTCCAAATGACAGATATTCAAATAAAGATACACATTACTAATTGAAAGCAAAAATTATATTATGGTATTTTGTGGTTAATAATGTATATAAATGTAATACATATGACAACTTTAGCATACAGAGATTAATCTACCCATAAGTTTGCAAGATTCTCTGTATTTTATGTGAAGTTTTATGGCATTAACAGTAAGTAAGCTGTGAAAAAATAAAGAAGTATGCTCTAATCACTATAAAAACTACTTAAAATGCAAAATTAAATAATTTAAAAGCCAATAGATAGATTAAAATAGAATTCTAAAAAAAATATTTATTTTACACAGAAATACATGTATACCCCCACTCTTCACAAACCTTTTGCTTTTGGATGATATATCTACCAACCTGTAAGAGAGGCCATCTTTCATGAAGGTAGGTGCTTTCTTAGTTTTTCTAATATAAAATGTTTTCACAATTAGTTGTAATTTTGACCAAACATTACCCATCACAAACAGTTGCTCTGATACAAGTGTACTTCTTTCTGTAGCTAGTTTAGAAAGCCTTCGCAGTGTGATTTGTTCTGGTTTGTGAGATTTGTGGATTTGTGGATCTGCCTTTTTTTTTTTTTAATTCAAGTTAGTTAACATATAATGTATTATCAGTTTTAGGGTAGAGTTTAGTGGTTCATCAGTTGCATAATTTGTGGATCTGTTTTTATTTCTGTTTTTGTTTTCCCAAGAAGGGTCCAGCTTTCACAAAATGTAATCCAGTCAAATTCTCACTTTCCTGAAGATCCTCATAAAAGTTATTAGAATTCTGAGATTTCCTGGATGAGTCCTACCAGAGAGAAATCTAAGCAACATTAATATTCTTAATATTTGTAGGGAAAAAAAGAAGTCAGATTCATTGGGGAACAAATTCCCTCACACATACACAAATGATCTGGTGCCATTTTGTGATCATGTCTTTGGATCTGGTGACCATTTCCATGAGCATTGCTATAGTAAGTATGTTATAATTCAATACGGGGTGTGCACATGGGGATAAGACTCGACATAAAAATAACAGTTATTGTTAGATATCAAATGAAAGGAACAATAGGTGATTAGAGTAAAATGAATGAGAAAGCACAACAGATAGGGAGGAGTCAGTGAGGTGTCCCAAGAGTAGCTATCTTGTGAAGATCGGACAGAATTTTAACAGGGGGAGATGGATGAGGTGGAGAAAACAGTGTCATCAAAGATGTAGATGGGTGAACTCCAGTGATCCAGGCTCAGTAAGCAATAGGATAACTCACAGGAAAATGATCCAGGCTTAGTAAGCAATGGGGTAACTCACAGGAAAGTGATCCAGGCTCAGCAAGCAATGGGGCTGGATTGGTACATGGTGTTAACTTTGGAGATTCATGGGAGATTAAGGCCAGAGGGATGGGGACCAGGTTCTGGAGTGGAGGGTTCTGAATACTGAGTCTGAGGATTTTGTTTTTTTCTTAACATAATTTGCTCCACTAAATAAGAAAATAGTATGTTTTTAGGCTGGGAAGTGCCTTGTTTGGGATTGAGCTTTAGGAATATAAATGTGGCACTAGTTTGTGTTGGAGGAATTAGGAATGTGGGAGGCTGAAAATGGAACTGAGGTTTTAATACCTGAGCTGGCTC
Organism: Spilogale gracilis; assembly: GCA_004023965.1. NCBI lineage: Eukaryota > Metazoa > Chordata > Mammalia > Carnivora > Mephitidae > Spilogale > Spilogale gracilis. Next base: position 13,930 of record PITA01018142.1, on the reverse strand, counting down.
CTCCTTTGTCCACATGGAAGGGTTTCTAGGGCAATTCCTCCTCTTCCTCACCTGTTTTCTTGAGGAGAGGACTTCCATATTGAACTATGGAAACAAACGGAAGACTCAGAATGTCAGATGTGGGAGCCCACAGTGCATTATGAGCTGGTGATGAAGGCTTAGGAAAGAGAGCTCAAACGGTCCGTTTTGGTGAAGGGATCCTTGAGTTGTTGATTCCTAAAATAATACTTCACTTGTCTATGTGGTTACATCCGTGCTGTTTATCAGTGATTGGGACTCCTCAAGGTTTTTTCTTTCCTCTTTCATTCATGAAGATTTAGGGAAACTTTCCATGTGTCAGGCACTGTATCAGGATTTGGGATGTTCTATTTAGTTTTTAAAGCATCCATTACCTAAGATTATTATTATTATATACCCTATAACATATTCTGTAATAATCATTATTATCACTTCACTTTATTTGTGAGCAAACTGAGGCTCAGGGATGTTAAGTAAATTTCTCAATGTCACACAGCCAAAACAAAGCTGAGATCTGGTTTCCTGTATCCTCTCTGGATAAGTGAAATACTACACACAACACCACTTCCTATCTTCCAATTATCAAGAAGTATCATGTCCCAGCACTTTAGACACATGCATTAAGCCTCACAACAACCCCATTATTAGGTATTACTACCACAAACTGAGGTGCAGGTGGTGAGGATTTGCCCAGGTTCTCTTAAACAGGTAACTGACAAGCTGCGTTGAGCCCTCAGTAAGTGGGGCAACGGGGTAGACCCCGGAATTTGGTTCTGTCTCATCCCAAGCCCGTGTGTGTGGTGTGTTTGTAGGGGATTCTAAAGATCTTCTTCTCCTCGGCCCTTCATCTAAGGTCCCCAGAGTGCCTACAGGATGCTAGACACCTTACATGCTCTGACATCTAATCCTGAGTCCTGTGGGGTAGGCATTCTCCTTTCACAGAGTGAGACTCGAGGCCTCACAGCAGAGGTTATTCACCAGGATCATTTGCTAGGAAGTCACTAATGAGAAGATCAAAATCCAAGGGTGTCTGATGAGAAATAGTGCTTCCTACAAAAATCTATCTTTCACTGGGAAGACCCATGCCTCCCCAGAGTTATCCCCAGTCCCCCATCTTGTTCCCCCGCTGCACCAGGGGAGGAGGGTCGGCCAGAGGCTGCGTTTCCCCTCAGATCCTCCGAGGGAGGCTTCCAGAGTAGCTCTGTCCCTCTCTCACTGAGGACATTTAATGCTTAATGTGCCACGCTGGGTGCAAAAATATAAAACCATTGAGATTAAAATTATAGCAACTAACTTGTGGAAAAATATTTATTATGTAATGTTCAGTATAGGAAAAGAGGCGTGCAAGCAGGTCTGCATAAACATGGAAACACACATGCCCAGAATCTGGAGTGAAGTGCCCCCCAATGTAGAAGGGGTTGACACCTGGGAGGTGTATTTTTGTGTCACATAAGGAGAGCCACCAGAGATGTGTGGAAATATTTGCTTTTCGTGGACTGCCCTCTCATAGATAAGGTGCTGTTATGAACTGAATCGTGTCACCCTCAAAAGTTGTACTTTGAAGCCCAAAGTCCCAACATGACTGTATTCAGAACAGAGTTTTCCAGGAGGAAAGGAAGGCTAAATGAGGCCATAGGCACAGCCCTAATCTAATCTGAGTGGTGGCCTTCTAAGAAAAGGAAGAGATGCCAGGGATGCTCGCACAGGGACAAGACCGCAGGAGGATGCTGCAGCCCGAGCTCATTAATACAGGGGCTCTATGTGTTTTTGCTGCTATTTATTTTATTAATTTAATTTAATTTATTTTATTTTTTAATTTTTAATTTTTTTATTTTGCTGCTATTTCTAAGAGAGCATGCTCTCTGGTCTTTGACCCTTTACTTCAAGTACAGATGAAGAATCCAGGGCAATGGAACTTATCAACTTTCATCCCATCATCTTTGTATCCCACTTGTTTAGAAATATTTAAAACGAGAGTATGATTCATTCTCGAATAAGGAAATTTGTATTATCACGATATGTGGCCCCTCAGGCAGACACCTGCTTAGACCTGCAGTTTGGATAGACGTCTATTTTTGTTTTTGTTTTTTTTAATGGAATGGAGTCCTTGATCTTGAGCAGAAAACATAAGCGATTCAGAGTTCATTTTTTTAAATATTAAAATCACCTTTTTAAAAAAGATTTATTTATTTAACAGAGAGAGATCACAAGTAGGCAGAGAGGCAGGCAGAGAGAGAGGAGGAAGCAGGCTCCCTGCTGAGCAGAGAGGCCAACACGGGCCTCGATCCCAGGACCCTGAGATCATGACCTGAGCTGAAGGCAGAGGCTTTAACCTACTGAGCCACCCAGGCGCCCTAAAATTGCCTTTATAACTACAAATGCACTCAAATCTCAGCTATTAAAATTCCCTGGCTTCTTGGAATATTGGAACATCCAAAAGCCCACTTACTTTTTATGTGACTGGTAGGAGGCACTCTGAATTTCTCTGACACCCGCTTTTCTGAGCTAGGCAAAAATGCATATATCGCAGGGCTGTGATCAGGATGAGCGGTAACGTAGGTGAAATGCTGGGCAAAGAGCTTGGCTCATGAAAGACGTGGGGCAGATGCCTACTGCTGGTGTCTTCAAAGAGCAGGAGAGGGAGGGTTTTTTCAGAATGCAGGAACCCAGGGTAGCCTTCTGGCTGCCAAGTCAGGGACCCCTGAGGGCTTTTCCCCAGAGCTCCGAAAGCAGAAGTCAATTTGGCACAAGCTGCCTCCGGCGTCTCGGGTGCCTCTTGCCGCAGTCCCTGTGGTCAGGGCTCTTCCCTGTGTGATGATGTGGCCTGTCAGGGAACTGAAGGCTAGGAGCCCAGCTGTTCGAACAACTACAAGTGAAAAGTAAGGTTGATCCAGTGGAAGATTCTCAAACAATCGTGCACTAAAGCAAGGCTTATGCAAATACGGTCACTGAGGATGCGTTTGGTTCCACCGCCCTGACTTTATCTGCTCGGGAAATGAAGGTGGAATGGTTGGGACAGGGCCCTTTCCACCAATTCCCACTGCTGGCACATTCTTTCATTTAACCCACCCGAGTGTCTTATTCTCTTAGCTTAAGGTTCCCCCTCTTGTGAACGGCCCCCCAATTTGATAACACAAAGAATCACCTGGAGAGCTCATGTAAAATGCCAGTGGCGGAGCCGCACCCCAAGAGAACCTGCCTCCGTGGGTCTGGGAGGTGGGGCTTGGGAGTCCACAGCTGAACAAGAACGCTGGTCCTTCTGGTTCGTAGTTGGGTTGGGGAACCACAGCTTGGGCGGATTGGAGAGATAATTAGCTCTCATTAGGTACACCAGTTGCAAAGAATGCATTAACTGACTCATCAGCAACCTCCTTAGAAGACAAAATCTTGTGCCAGTTAAAAGCTCTAAGACCCTTCAGAAGTGGGGTAAGTTGGAGACCTCACTAGCTGTGTTCTGGGCAGTGCAGGAGGGACACATGACAGATGGGAAAAGCTTTGCTTTTTCTCAAGCCATGCCAATTAAGAGGGTTATCTGTGGGATATAGATGGTGACATCACGGGCACATCTGTGGTCACTTCTAGTTGTAATTCTCTGTTTGTGTCCAGCCCCCTCCTGTGTCCCAGTGGCCAGGGCAGGAGGAAACGGGAATTCAGGAAATGTTAGTATCTGTGGTGTGTGGGCTGGGATGAAGCGTTGAGAGCATTTTGCTGTCTATTCATTTTGGTTGGAAATGTGAGTTGAGAGAATCTCCTTTAAGAATAACTTAGGGAGGGGAGCCTGGGTGGCTCAGTGGGTTAAAGCCTCTGCCTTCGGCTCAGGTCATGATCTCAGGGTCCTGGGATCGAGGCCCACATCCGGCTCTCTGCTCAGCAGGGAGCCTGCTTCCTTCTCTCTCTCTGCCTGCCTCTCTGCCTGCTTGTGATCTCTCTCTCTGTCAAATAAATAAATAAAAATCTTAAAAAAGAGAGAGAATAACTTAGGGAATTCTCATTCATAGGAACAATAACAATAATTCACAATAATAGTAATAGTAATAAAGAGCTTGGTGTTTTCTACTTCGCTTCCTGTGCTCAGGAGCACAGCACAACGAGGAGGTCGTGGCGCATGATTTTGTTGGTCCCGGCAGCCTGCCTACCTGCCCATGGCTCTCCATCCCGGCTCTGGCCGTACCGGAAATGCTGCCCGTACCGGCTCCGGACTGCCGTGGACACGCTTACGTGAGTGAAGCAGCAGGACCCCCGCGCTGGGACCTACCCCCCAGGACCGACCCCCCACAGCTCACTTCCCAGAAATTTCCGGGGGTCCCAGCCTTGAGATTTTCCCACGGTCTCTGGTACTACTCCTGGCATCTACAAATTGCCCATAATCCTGCTTCTTGATTCAATTTTAGAAACCATGATTACCCCAAATTACAGAGGACAGAATCTGTATTTCTAGACTTTGCCTCCTATCCCGAAATGAGCGGTTGAAAAGAAGTTTCTGAGGCGCTTGTGCCTCTGCTGGGCAGAGGGGGCGTCCATGTTCCACAGCATGGCCTTATTCTGTATAACATGCACCACACTCTCCCTTCCTTAACTGATTCTCCACACTTCCCACACACTGTCTTTTTATTTACTTTTTTAACCCAGAAGAATACTGTGTTCCCTGCTCTCCTCATATTCACGTTGGAGGAACAACAGCATGCTGTTGGACAGAGGTGGCTATTAATATATTCTGGATAACAAGCACACAGCTCAACCCAAGGCTCCCTCAGGGAAATAGAAGGCATGGGAGAAATAATGCCATCCTGGGGAGGTCGGGGGAGGAATAGCTCAGCTAACCCATCACACAAACATTAAAAATAAAATTAGAATAGATCGCCTATGATTCCTCGGCTAGGCAGAAGCAAAAGAAATTGAACATATTATTTCTAAGCATTAATGACTTGTCTCCAAAGAAATGGCCTCGTTTCTTCCATCCGATGACAGCGTCCTTCCCAAAGGTCAGCCTCACGCTGGACCAGATTCAAGGGCCTTGGTTCTTCCGTCTCTAGCCAAGGTGGGCAGTTTCATCAGCCTGGGGGTCAGAGGTCAATGATGAGGTTGGTTCTCAAGACTCATCTTGGAAACTGGTACTGGGGTGTTTTGGAATAAGTAGGATGGTTGAACTTCTAGGTGGGGTATATAGCAGCAGTTTTTGAAGTTTCTGTAATATGGTAGGCAGAGCCCAGGCCAGGGAGGCAACCTGCCTAGTTACAGGGTACAGCCCTACCTCTTACTAGCACGTATCAGTTGCATTGCCTTTTGGTGCCTCAGTTTGCTCATCTGCAGAATGGGAGAAGGGTAGACAACTACCGTATAAATTTGTTGGGAGGCTTAGGGGAGTGGATGCATAGAAACAGCGCCGAGCATAGAGATGTGATGACTCTTGGTTGCTATTATTGTATTTACCGCTTTAGAGAGCCTGAAGCCCATTCTACTAAGAGGCCACGTGACTCAGTGGAAAGTGCTTTGGGGCAGCACCTCGAGGATCTGCAGCCCAGTGACTGCTCTGCCCGGATGTCCCATGAGTGTAGGGTGCTTCTTGGTCTTCTGGATCCCACGTTGTTGATCTGTAAACTGGGAGCGCAGACGACTGGCTTATGTAAGGATTTCTCTAGATTGCAGTGAAGGTAACATTAGATGCAAAATTCCCATGATCTAGGAAGACCTAACAAAGTATAATTTCTCTACTCCTGATTTCTGATTTCTCTTCCCTTCCTTCCTGCAAAGTGGATCAAATCCAATTCGGGCATCAAACTGGATTGTTAATGGTCAGACACAGAGATGTTAATTCATTGGACCACACGATCATCCAGCTCCCTGGACCCTGTATTCTCTGGATTACTAGAAATCTCATGAGTTTATTATAGAATCTTTCAAATTTATGCTGGTGTCTCTGATGTGACATGTAGCAAATATCAAATATATCTCTTGTCACCATCTGACCATGTATACTCACGTGGTGTTTGCCAGGGATTGACAGTATACCTCTTCCTCCCTCTGGAATGGGAACTTCATTTATCCCAGGGATTTCTAGGGCTGGGGTGTAGGAGAGACTCCGGCTAGAGATTAGAACTGACCCTTTCCCGGAGATGGGGAGAGGGTACATATTTACAGCTTGCGCATTGGCTGAGCCGAACCAAATGAAGAAAAGGAAAAAGGTAAAAAGCTACTCTGCCCTCCATTGACAGGACGCCTGCTCAGGGGAGGAGGGCAGGGGAAACCGCAGAGTCAGCCCAGGAAGCGCTGTGACTGCGGAGACTCGGAGACTCGTATTTATTTAGAAGCAGATTGGCTCGAGTTCATCTGGTGAGAATAACATCCCCCACTAGGGCCGGCATTGTGCCTTCTATCTTCTCATTCATCAGCTAATTCCTACAAGTGCTGTGTCCTGGGCTTGTTTTGTTCCAAATACATCTTTTCTTCCCCTCCGTGAAATGGAGCAGAGTTGACAAGAAGTTCTGATAATTACTCCCCGAACAATAAATCACTCTGCTGCTGAACTGTGTTCACTCAACGCGGGGGCATGAATGTGTTTCAAGGGAACCTCTCTCAAGACAAATGGCACCGAGTGCTGTGGTTACAACTCAAACAGACGTGCCGACAGGGCTGTCTGGAGGCTGGAGCAGATGGCCAGGCAGGCCGGAACATTCCAGAACAGCCGCTGTGACAGGTCTGGACAGAGAGAGGAAGGGACTCTGTTGCTGCTTGTCCTAGGGAGAAGCAGAGGGAGAGGCACAGAAAGGAGGGTCTTTGGTGTTTGCTCATCCATTCATTCCTTTCCTGGCTCATCAGACCCACCGACATCTGGCCAGCACATGGCCATGTGGGTAACAGGTGTTCGTAGCCAGCGTCCGTCCGATGGGTCTGTCCTGAATGTTACTGTCTTTGCTTTACCAGATGGTAATTATTGTGAGGATTGTCCCGTTAATAAAATCTGGTTGAGTGCCCCCTATTTTCTAAGTACATTGGAAAGTACTGGAAGTACTTGTCCTCAAGAAATAGACAAACTGGGCAGGGTGTGGGGGGATGGCACATAGCTGCTTAACTTTTTTTTTTAGAAGCTTAAAATTGATAAAAGTGGAAGCAGCACCAAGCCCAGGGTTTGAAGAACGGTAGGAGGCTTTTGAGACCAGGACACAGTGAGTGGGACGGTTGAAGAAGGAAAAGGGGATGCAGAATCACAGGAGTGTGGTGCTTTTGGGAAATGGCTGTGGTGTAGAACGGGTCAGTGTGGCGAGCACCGGAGTGGCATGAGTTGTGTCTGGGAAAATTCTTGTAATTCCTTTGCTAACATTTTAAGCAGTCGATGATGAGATGATATATGCAACTAGAAAAACTTTTCTAGCTCGAGACCAGAGTAACAGAAGGACAAGAGAGGGAGAGCAGTAATGGAGCACTAGTCATTCATTCATTCAACAAATATTTTTTGGATGCCTACCATCTGCCAGGTGACAGCCTAGGCCCTGGGGATATATAGTAGTGAACCAAACTGCTTACAACGAGAAAGTCCAGTTTGAATAGATATCAAAATAAATAAATATTTACAATTTGTGGTGAGGGCTCTGGGTGGAATTCCATGATGTCACAGTCAAATATGGAGGAGGAGGGACTCCACCTGAAGGGGTGGCCAAGGGAAGGCCTCCTTAGGCAGTGGCATTTATTCGGGGACTGAAGGATGAGCAGGAGTCATCCTGGCTAATCTGCAAAGCATGTCTGGAAACAGGGAAGTCTGCTGGGAAGTTGGTTCATCTGTTCCTGGCAAGGAAGAGGCGGTAGCATTGGAAATGTGGGCTAGACAGCCGATTTGATATGTGCTTTGCAGATAAGGTTGGCAGAATCTTGGCAATCTGGGTGAGAAGAGTTGAGGCTATGAATCTATTTATGATTTGAAAGAGATTTAGAGAGGAAGATGCAGAGGACTTGATGATGAATGGGATGGGAGGTGGGTCATGAAGGGCAGAGCCAAGGATGTTTTCTGGTTTTCTGGTTCCATAATTGGGGAGATAGAGACACGATGAACCATAAGCAAAAGTGGGACTGACCATTGCATCATTCCCAAGATGTATCTGAGATGGCCGTGGCTTCTTTGGAGAGGTATGTCTGTCTATCTGGTAGGCACGCAAGGCTTGGGCTGGGAATGGTAAACTATAGGAGGCAAAGCATGAGGGTAAATGAGTTCACCCAGAATGTGTATAACATTTGGGTAACAACATGCCAAGCTAGGTGCCTAAAATGTGAACCGATCCCGTGGTACTAGGTGTGACCCTTCCATTGAATGTGAAGGTGAAAGCAAGACAAGAATGGTGGCAAATCAATAATTGCTTCTTGATACCTTCCTTTACTTCCCAGTGACACAGGGGTGGGGGACAGGCTTAACATGATGCCATTGCATTCTTTTCATTGAAAGCCCTTTACCTAATTAGCAGTGCTTCTTTCTGGGGATTGAGATTAGGAAGAGAGGGTTGAGGGGAAAACATTAGTTCTAATGTTATAAAATTCTTTTTTTTTTTTTTCCAATTTTCTGTTGCAGCAACCAAATTCACTTACTTCTTATATACACAAAAGAATAGAGTGCTTTGAAATGCTCGGTTACAACAAATTGGGCTTCCCCTCACATGGTAAATAAAATGCACTTTCTGTGAAAACTGAAACGTGTCCCTCTTTCATCAATATCAGTTCTTAAGGAAGGAAATAACTTCCTCACAGCATCATAGTTTTGGTTCCTGAATTGCCCGTTACAAATGAGATCCAATGAATTGGAGGTGGCTGAAGAAGAAAAGGCCAGGATACTCCAGACTCCTTGCCCACAGCCTAGGGTTTGTTCAGGGGCATCTTCTCCTTCCAGAAATGTATGAAACCTGTCCCAACATGTAGAGGGCTTTCTCTGAGGCCATAGATGGTAGAATTCTTTGGGTGACAATGGATTGCGTAGAAGTGGAGGGGGGAGTAGGAAGTCTTGCCAAGAATGGCTATTGACAAGATTGCACCTTATCTCAGACCCAGGGAGATGTGCTGCTCCTTGATTATGCTCATGCAAAGAACATTTCCCAGCTGTCTGTGTGCGTTTGAGTGGCTTGTTGAAAAACAAAAAAAGGGCGCATGCCTGCGTATGTAATGATTTCTTTCCTAACAGAATCTGGAGAACACTCAGATCTTTTCTTCTTTAATGGAGGATCATTGATTTGTTTATGACTCAGGGAAACTTCCCCACCAGACTCATTTCTCTGACTCTGCTCAGGTCGGTGGTTGTTTTCTTCTTGTTGAGGGTGTGTGTGTGTGTGTCAAGGATTGTTTTGATGATCTCATTCCTTCTACAAACTGAGGGAGAATATTCAAAGATTGTTGCTGATTACAGAGTTCCTTTTGCTATGGTTAACACTCAGTAACATTCTTAAAGAAAGACAAAATGTGCTAATGAGATTCTTTTAAACAGCAAGATGAAAGGAGTTTTTGCAGAAAGAAACTTGAGAGTTGGGTTTACCATTGAATAAAAGAGGTCAGAGCAGCAGGCGGCCATCAGCCCAGATTCAACAGAGTCCAGGGTTTTCGGATGTGACTGTTAGCGGCGCTCTGGATTAGTTCAATTGCACGTTTTATACGTAAGCAAAGAAAACTGAAAGAAGCCACTTTAAAAGAAGATCAGGGTAAGGAAGAGGTGTTCATTCCAATGAAAGCTACCTTTTCTCTTTGGGACCTAGCCTTGTCCTGTGCCATCTCGCAGCGCGGGCCATCCCGACTGGCCCTGTGGGTTATCAGTGGGAGGAGCAACTGATGCGTTGAAGGAGGCAAAAGAGAAACCAGGCAATTGGTTACCTGGGTTTTTTTTTTTTTTTCCATCTGCGCTTTGATTTGTCCTACCTCCGAGGTATGTTAATAAGTTGGACGATCTCTACCAACCGTGTGAGAGTGCACTGGAAAACTGGGGGAGAGAGGAAAAGAAAGTCAAAGAAAATGTCCTTTCCTTCATCTTACAGGGAGATTATTTCACCCAAAATGACTTTTAGACATGTCCGAAACTATTTCAAGTGAAGTCAGCTGCTAGGAATGGCAGAACCTGAATGTGGAAGACAGGGAAGGGAGGAAATAGACGCTGTTTATTTTATGCTTGCACAGGGGCTGAGGGTCACACCCTCACTCCGAAAACATGGGCGGCTTCTGTTGAACAAGGGCAACCAAATGAATATAGCATCGATCTCCTCTTTTTGATGATCCTGAATGAGTGCCACCTTGTGTGAGCCAGGGTGACAAAACCTTGCTCAGTCACAGAGCTGGTTCCGGGGCCACCAGCCTGGGAAGTCAGGTCCACTCAGTGGTGCAGATGCTTCCTGGGTGTCTCCTCTCTGGCCAGCTGTCCCTTGGATGCTGTGGATTCAGGTTTTCCTCCACGTGCGGGTCTCACTAGACCCCATGACTTTTCCAAATTAGAATCACTTGAACCCCTACTCTGCTCAGTTATAGGAAAATCCGTTCTTCTTCCCAAGAATATCTGAAAGACCTTAGGAATGTCTTAGATGTTTCCCCATGTCTGGGGGTTGTCAGTTGCCACCCAGCTCAGGAGCTTGGTGGGATCTGCTCTGACCGGGATCAGCTGCAACCACAGTCTATACTGGCTTTAGTGCAGTTTGCCTCCTTTGGTGATGAGAGCTTCTCTCTGGCTACTGCTGCTTTCCCCATTTCTTCAAGCTATGTCCATCATGACCTTTAGCCAGTTTTTCTTGAAGTTGCAGGCGCAGGCCAACACACACATATGCCCCAGTGACAGTGGCAACTTCTGCTCCCTTCAAAGGAATTGCTGAGCCCCCAACTGCTCTTGGAGTGTTTTTAGCTCATGTTTCCCCTAAAGAAATGTCAATCAAATGATATAATCCATCATCAGCATTTCCCCCAGTGTATTATTTAACCTAAAATGACTCCACGGGTAGGACATCAGCCTGAATTGTTCTCAGCCAAGTCTATTTGTTTCCTTTCTGCAGACTCTCTTTCACTTTGAGGTGAAACTCAGGCTGGTTCCTTCATTCCAGTGTCTCTGGGCTTGGAGTTCTCTCTCCCTAGGGGAGACTTCTTGAGCTGAAATACTGATGCACACTGCCCTGGAGGAGCAGTGATGTGCATCTCAGAGAAGTCTGAATCCATAGAGAAGAGCAGTAACATGCTGAGATTAAGTCAACTAATATCACAAACATGTTCATACCCAAAAGGAGCACTTGGGTTTCTCCTGGTAAAGCACCTGTTGTTGAGGGCGTCACAGTGATACGGGCACAAGCTCTTTGTTGGCCTAGCCAAGAGATGTGTTGGGGGTGGATCCCTTGGAATGAAGGGCTGCCTGCCTTCAAAAGTACATTCAAGCTGGAACGCTCTCAGTCTTCTCATTTTAGTCTTATGAGTTTCAACTATGAAGACTGATCAGTGGTTCCAAATGGCCATCCCAGCCATGAAACCTAGTGGATTTATGTGCTTGACCACTCCCAGGCCACTTTGCCTACCCTTACATCTGGTAGGAAGCCTGATCTCTGTGACTAAGTCGTAGGTGCTGTCTACGCTCTGGTGGCTCACGGTCAAAGGGATAAGGATTCATAGGGGAGTGGTCCACACAGTGCTGCCCGCTGGAGCATTGGCTTGCAACCATCCAGCAAATATTGCCAAGTCCTCCTCCTTGAGCCCCTTTCTGTTCTGCTTTGGGAGCCTTCAAACTAATAGCCCTTGTGGTCACAACTAAGTCTTGGTTGCTTTCCCATTGCCATAAGCCATAACCAAGTCTCGATCCTGCCTGGGCATGTGGCCTTTGCTGCTGCTGGCACCAGCCCTACTTTCAGTCTTGCCACTCTGCCATTGTGGCCACCTGTGCGGGAATGGGCAGGACTGCCCCTCACCCAGCCCAAGATGCCTCTACTCTCCTGGGCTTTTCCTTCCCTCCACTTGCATAGGTTACAAAAATCTATCCTCCTCACTATTTTAGTGTTTTCCCACCTGACTTCCCAGGAATGTGGGCACTGGGATGTTTGTGCCCTGTGCCTGAGTAGGACAGATCTCAGCCCTGTTTTCCCAGAGCTTTTATGGCATTTATTTAGAGAATTAAGAAGATCGCTGGCACAGAGCCAAGCAGTACTTTAGGCTGTTCCCGTATTGTATGCCTCATGAGCCAACATATCAATTGCTGCCTCTTTCAAAGCATATTGTAGTCTTCTGTTTTTGGCAGGATTCTTGCCAGAGTTCTGTACCATCTCCAAACAGCTTCATGAATCACCTTGTGGTTTTAGTCCACAAAGCAGCATACGCTAATTGCTGCATTCTATGCTAACTGTAGGGTACCGTATCTGATATTTAGCTTGAATTTACGGTCCCAGAATAATTAATTTATGCAATTATCACTTATTGAAGGAGCACTTACTATAAATATACTACAGACTAGGCCAAGTGGTAAGGAGGGTGCGAATGGATTTGAGACATGTTCCTAACTTCTAGTAGCTTCTGATCCAGATGGACTGGCTCACAGTGAAATAGGCGAAACCATCTCTGCTTCCATCCTCTTTAGCAGTGTGACCTTGGGAAGATCTTTTAAAGCATCTGGGCCTCAATTTCCTCAGTGAAATGGAGATTAAAAACACTTGCAATGGGGCACCTGGTTGGCTCAGTGGGAAGAGCATGGGACTCTTCATCTCGGGGTTGTGATTTCGAGTCCCATGTTGGGTGTAGAGATTACTGGGGGGAAAAACTTAAAAAAAAAAACAACCACCTGTGATGTGTGCCTCCTGAATTATTGGGCAGAGCAGGTTTGATACAGTCAGCACCAGAGAGCAGAACTAGACTGAATGGGGCAAAATGACAGATTCCCCAAGACAACTTCTGGAGGGACTTCTTAACCATCCAAGGTGACTGCCGGAAGCACGCTTCTTCAACCTACAAGGAGCTCTCATCCATGCAGGCATTCAGGCTCAGGGCAGTTGGGACTTAGTGGAGATGCTGCAACAGCGTGAAAAACAACAGATGAATTCACAATGCAGAGTGGTCTCAGTCTTTGATTGGGTGTCTTTTTAACTAGCACACATTTCTTGGACACTTGCTATTTCTCAAAACCTGTGTGGTCTTCCCAAAGGGACTGAAACAGTGAGGAGGGCATTCTCCTTGTCTTCACTGTAGTGAACACTCTGTTGAGGAGATAGACCCATGTATGGTACAAGGGAGTCAATCAAAAGGCAAAGAAAATTATTGGGGGGTTGGGGGACACCTGGAGTCCAAAACTCTGGGCTTCCACTCTGGAGCATGGCTAATATGTTTCTTCCATATTATTTTAGGGCCATGGTTTATGGAAAGAAAAAGAATTTTACCAAGCCTTGGAGCAGGAAGGATATTGTAAGTGCCAAAGTGAATGAGCTAGAAGGGAAATATTATAACACCATGTACTCAAATTTGGAGTGGATGGCCCCTATAAAATATTTTGCCCCTCCAGGTTTGGCTTAAACTATTTTTATATAAAGCTATTTTAATATGAACATAAAACCAAGTATAATTTTAAGGATTATAGAGTAGTATATTTATGAATTATATATGAACTAAACTATGAAACCAATAATATTCACATCTAATTTAATTTTCTTTGATGGGCAAAGTTTTCCTGAAACTAAATTGCTTACAAGGTACTTAAGAATGGGCTTATAGTTCTTTCTTGTCAAGTTGTTTGATGACTTTTCCCAAGATGGACCATCGGTTGAGTGATCCTCACTGTGGAAAGTCAGCTGCATGGTGATTAAAATCATGGGTGAGAAAGCCTGAGGTTGCCACTCAGGATTTTTGTGGCCTTGGACAAGTTGCTTAACTTCTCTGTCCCTTGCTGTCCTCATCTGCAAAATGAGAGTGAAATAGTAAGTCTTTTTTTTTTTTTTTTTTTTTT
>PITA01018141.1:0-41280 GCA_004023965.1 Spilogale gracilis | reverse complement strand
AGGAGGAGGAGGAGGAGGGCAGGTTAAAAAAAATCTAATAACTACACTTTGACATGGGCTCAGAAACTCCTAGGCCCAGCCACATCATCTCACCAAAATCATGTAAAAAAAAAATGACTACAATTGAAAAAGCATAGAAGTTCTCTAACAACTGACTGTAAAAAAAAAAAAAGAAGAAGGGATCTCTTTTCTCATCATTCTCTTCCTCCTATAGTACTGTGCTTCATTCCTTCATTCCTGTGCTATCTTCAACACAAGTAACCATACTCTGCAAGGTCCCCAAACATCATTCTGGAGCCTGGAAAAGAGGTCAGAAGTACCCTTTATTCCCAGACACTGGGTTGCCTTTTCTCTCCCATTAAAGGAAATGCCACAGTCTGGGATTGCTCCACCTGTATATAAGACCAAAAAAATGAATATTCATTACATGTTTCTGAATTTGCATGATAAATTTAATCATTTCTTTTTGTTTTAAGATTTTCTTTATTTAATTTGACAGAAGGGGAGAGATAGTGAGAGAGAGAGAGAGAGAAAGCATAAGCAGGGGGAGCAGCAGAGGGAGAGGGAGAAGCAGGCTCCCCCACTGAGCAAGGAGCCCAACACACTCCCTGCTCAGTGGGAAGCCTGCTTCTCCCACTCTCACTCCCCTTGCTTGTGTTCCCTCTCTGTCTGTCTCTCTCTGTGTGTCAAATAAATAAATAAAATCTTAAAAGAAAAAAAAGGAGTATAAGACAAGGTCCCGCCCCTTTCGAAAGAAATCTCCTACATCTACTCGCTGTTAAAAATAAAGGCAATTCCTTCCAGGGAGACCAAGCAGGATTCTACCCTCAACAAAACTCAAGTGTTTCTTGCTTTTAGTCAAGCATTAGGTAAAAATAAAGACTTAAGGAGCGCCTGGGTGGCACAGCCCCTTAAGTGTCTGACTCTTGGTTTCAGCTCAGGTCATGATCTTAGGGTGGTGAAATTGAGCCCCATGGGGCTCCACGCTCAGCAGGGAGTCTGCTTATGACTCTCTCCCCCTCTCCCTGTGCCCTTGCTCCCCTCACACACTCTCTCTCCAAATAAATTTTTAAATTAAAAAAAAAAAAGACTTCAAATTGTATAAATTTAAGTGGCAGAAACCATGGGGCATTGGGTCCAGAAGCCGTCTCTCAGCATGATGTCCCATCACAGCGTCGCTGGGAGTAACCCTTACTCTTCTGCTTAAACAGCAAATGACCTGACTCCATAGTTGGGCCCAGCCAGGCCCAGCTTGGTGTCAGTTTTGGCCAGGGGGAGTTTTGGTGTATACATAGGGCAGAGGGGCTCATCATAGAAGGCAGGGGAAGTTATAAAGAGCCACTATCATGAGCTAGGCAGGTGCTCAGAAATGTGCACATACCATTGACCATATAATGTGCTTTAGGAGGTGGAAGACCTAGGCTGCAGTTAGCTGCTTACTGTGGAGTGACTTTAGGGAAGCCATTGAACCTGCCTAATGCTCAGTCCCCTCATCTGTAAAATGGGCTCATTCATATTACCTGTGTCTCTGACCTCACCAGAACAAAACTGGCTACATAATTTGTAAGGCCCAACACAATGTTCAGAAGCATTAAGAATATCAAGACAGCGACAGCAGACCATTAAGCCAAGTGCAGGGTCAAGTTTGGGCCCTCCACTTATACAAAGTCTTCCCTGATATCCAGCTAATGCAGAGTCATAGGGAAGCTTAGCCCCTTAACACGCACTCCCTGAAGCTAACCCTCAAGTCTAGCCCACCTGCAGCATTTCTGCACCCTCTACCACAATCTCATCATCACTTCTCCCTAATATCACACTCAGCTGCATGCATCCACACTAACACGGGTGAAAATCAGCTCAGATCTCCAGCTCGCTCATACACATACACTCACACATCTACCTCCTTTAGTCTATCGACCTTACGATCCTGCTAGGGAGGGAAAGAGGCTTAAAGCAGGAACCCAGATGCCCGAGCTCTGGTCTCGGCTCTGCTCTGTGGCAGCCGCAGCTGGCATCTACCTCCAGTCAGTCCTCCTCCTTCCAACTTAACAGGACACGGGTCTTATTCAGTTCATGGGCCCCCACCCCAAATTCGTAAAGGTAATCCTGTCCCCTCGCCATTAGAATCACAGAGAACTAAATCAGAAATCGCAGGAAATGTGGGAAAGCTTACTGGCAGGCCTGGGAAAGGTGCTTCATTGCCCTTATGAGAGTTTCATCAGCGACCTCCTCCTCCCCTAGGGCACCTGCTGGATAACAGACACGATGGTAAGATTGGCTGTGGCCATGTGACCTGCACCCCAGGAAGACACCAGCTACAGATGACGGAACAAAGTCGAGTGTCATAGGGAAAAGGAGTAGACCCACTAGGTTCAGTTTACCCTAAAGCCAATCTGCTTTCTCCAAGGTTTCTGAGAGTACCACTTTGAAGGGTACCACGAGATCCAACCTCAAGTAAGCTAAATAAATGATCCTTCAAAAACCTGTCTCAGTCAGTCAAATACGTCCCAGCAGCTGCCCCGAGGGGGCACTTCCTGTGCCTGCTCAGAGCTGGGTCCTGTTTAGGGCAGATCTGCTTCCAACGACCTCTCATCCTTCTGAATCAGCTATTCCCCTTCCTCAGCCTCTTCCCACCGCTTTTCTGATTCAGTGTTTTCCTTTTATGTCATTAACTAAATGAAAGCTACAAATAGGATAATCATGGGGCACCTGGGTGGCTCAGCCAGCAAAGCATGCGACTCTTGGTCTCAGGGTTGTGAGTTCAAGCCCCCATGTTAGGCATAGAGATTACTTAAGTAAATACATTATTTTTTTAGAAAAATAGGAAAATCATATAAGTAACATTGGAAATACTTTACATATTGCTTTTGATGGTCACATTTCTCTACATCATTAGACTTGGTTTTCCTCCCTGTGTGCCATTTCACAGTCAAAAACCTAGCGGGGAAACTTGCCTGAGGTCAGACAGCTGCAACGGGGGTGGCAATGGCACCAAACCCAGGTCACCTGTGCCGAATCAGGTGTGCTTTCTACAGAAGGGAGGTTATTCAGAAGATCTGAGGGCTCTTCGCACCAGCTGACTAAGCCACCGTCACTGAGTGATTGGTTCCATTCCGGCTCTGAGGAGAGAGGCCGGCTTCACAAAGTACAACCTTGAGAGCAGCCGGGGAAAAGACCCTGACAAATCTTGCTTCCTTCCATCAACAGTTCTCTGCCTTACATTGTTCCCAGAATTGTCTGCACTTTCCCGTTAGTCACTGGGTGAGTCAAGAGCCGGCCCTCGCCAGCTGCAGACATGGCCCACTGGCTCCCTGCGTGCAGAAGGCCTCCACCCAGGGCCCAACCACCACGCAGCCTTCCTCCCAGGCCTGAAGGAGGCGAGCAGGCCAACAAGCCACAGGGGACCTCCTGAACCACCTGTTATTGTGACCATGTGCACGGCCTAATCGGTTTGTTTTGATCAGCGTCCCAAAGAGGAAATGGAGCCTATATTTATGTTAAAAAAAAAAAAAGTTCACTTACCCAGCACCCCTCTCAAATACTTGGAATTCACTGGGCCTTTCCTAAAACCCGCTGCAGATTTCAGTGAAGAACACCTCCTCACAGTGAAAGTGATCTCCTAGTTTTGGGGGTGTTAAACACTGAGTCTATTGGCAGTTTTTTTGAAGCTCCATTTTTAGCAGGAACCAAGTCTGTGAGGAGCTAGAAAGATCCAAGAGGAAAAATGACTAACTTGCATGCATTAGAGGGGTTGTTATCCAATCAAAGGGGAGAAAACCCAAATAAACATATGTGAGCACATATAAGGTGAATTACATCTCCCCCGCCAAAAAGATATGTTGGCCTCCTAACCCCCAGCATCTCAGAATGTGATCCTACTTAGAGACAGAGTTTTACAGAGGTAATCAAGTGAAAATAAAAGTCATTAGAGTAGGCCCTTATCCCAAGTGATCCCTCTTCTTACAACAGGGGAAATCTGCATGCAGACACACACACAGGGAGAAAGTCATAGGAGGATGAAGGCAGAGACCCACAGCTAAGGGACACCCAATATTTCCAGGAAAACACCAGAACTAGGAGAGGCATGGAACAGATTCTCTCTCAGAGTCTCAGAAAAAACTAGCCCTGCCAACACCTCAGTCTTAGACTTCAGGTCTCCAGAAGTAAGATGATGCTTTGCTGTGATAGAAGGTACTCAGGGGGTGGTGCTTTGTTACAGCAGCCCTATAGCAAATGGATATGGGGGGTATCTGTATATTCAAGCCGCACAGGTTCCCCTAATGGGAGGGCCTTCACACTGGAGGTTTCCCCAAATCCACTTGTGGCTGGCTCCTTCTTACTATACAGTCTTGAGCTCATAGGATACCTCTTTAGACCCTCCTGACCATCCACGCTAAAGAACGTTATCCTTATCCTGCATCCCTCCAACCCATTACCTAATTTATTTTCTTGATGGCACTTGTCACTCTCTTGCTCAGTTGTTTTGTAGGTTTGTCATCTTTCTCTTCTCCACAATGCAATCTCAGAAGAGCAAAATTCTCGTGGATCTTGATCACAACTGTGCATTTTAGTGAGAGCTGAATACATATTTGTAGAGTAGGAGCACAAAGAGAAAGGAATTTAGGAATTAGAAATGGGAAAAAATTTATTCATGTTTTCATTCAGTTTATTCAGTAAACATTTATTAAGAATGTATGAGTGTCTAGAACTCTACAAGACTCTGGAGAAATTCAAAAGAATGTCAGGTCTTAACCATTGATAAACACGGAAACTTCCAAAGATAGTCCTATGCAATACAAGGTAACTCTTTTTTTTTTTTAAGATTTTACTTATTTTTGTGTGTGTGTGTGCGTGAGAGAGAGAGAGAGAGAGAGAGAGAGAGAGAGAGAGAGCGCAAGCAGGAGGAGAGGCAGATGGAGAAGCAAGCTCTCTGTTGAGCAGGGAGCCTAATGTGGAGCTTGATCCCAGGATTCTGGGAACATGACCTGAGCCTAAGGCAGACACTTAACTGACTGAGCCACCTAGGCACCCTGGTAACTAAGAAAGTCTGATTACATCCTATAGCATCTGAAATTGATTTCAGCATTAACAACAATTCACACCTACCCTCTTCCTTCCTTCACCTTTCTGCATACAGAGCAAGAGTCCTAAGAAAGGAGACAATGCAGCCATAATGTACCTAGATTCTCCCTGAAGGATAAACTCCCTCACTGGCTCTTCCTTCACTACTGACAAACTCACAGCCCCAAAAAGTCTCAGGAAAGTCCCAATAGCTTCAATTCCCATGGGTTCCACCTGTGTCTCTCTTCTCCCACCTCCCAATGAGACAGTCAGGGACAGACTGATTTGAGAGTGGAATGAATATTCGTGATGATGCCTTATGCTGTTCCTCTACCTAAATTAGCCTCTGAACAGTGACTAACAATCAATGTCCCTTGTACAGCCTAGACTAAATGGCACCACTGCCACCCTTATCTGTCACTCCATAGGCTCTGGAGGCTGCCCTACAGGCTGACACAGGTTGGAGCTGGACCAAGAGCCCTTGCCTATGTCCCTTTCACCCTAACTCTTGATCCTGTGCTAAAAAAGTGGTTTGGTTTGTGAATCCTAGCCACTCTTGGTCCATTCATCAGCTGTATGAACTTGCACAAGTCCTCTGAATAGTCTATTTCCTTCATTGGACAATGATGATCCCTACCTCACACCAGTGCCATAAGATGGAGCATATACGAAAGCACCAATAAGGTGCCTTTTCTACAGTAGAAACTAATAATACATATCAATTAAATATGTAACTTTTCAGTTGTATGTATGGGGTGTGCATCCTTCATAATTATAGATAAGAATTATCTTATATCTAGCATGTCAATGAGGAGGTTTTGCCAACATTAATTTTAATGGGCCACAGATTATATAAGCGGAAGTTAGATAGGAGATAAAAGTCAAATGATCCAGGGCTGGGGTGGGAGGGGTGGTGAGGATCCCAAGAAAAGACTGAGGAAGTTAAAGGGAACCACACCATAAAGAGGCCAAGTTCTGGGACACCACTGAACCACAGCCTAAAGAACTGCAGTGCAGCTCAGAGCCTTATAGTTGTTGACAAGGTAGCATGGCCTGGATTCAACTGCTGTCCCTACAAACAAAAGGAACATTTTTCCACAAGGACTAAAAATATTTACATAGAACTCTGACTCAACTGTGGCAGAAACAAGATGAAACTAGAAGAGAAGCATAACTTCTAAAGGCTGGGTTAGGACCCCATTAATCTCATAAAAGTCCCAACCAGGCAAAAAAAAGAATGAAGCAGAGGATAGAGTAGGAAAAGAGGTAGAAAGTGCTTGCACTGGGAGTAAACACATTACCTGCCTGGTGACACTGCCTTTAAAACACTGGCACATGACCCAGAAGTCACAAGTTCATGATCCCTGCCGGCAACCCACAAATTTCCTATTTATATGTAGCTTGTGACCCCAGATTCTTCATATTGCAATACCGGAGTTTCTTAGTGGAATGGCTTGGCGGGTGGGATGTGGCTGACAACACGAAACAGATACGAAGAGAAGAAACCATCGATCTAGCTTCTAGGTGATGGCAGAAGGCTTCTATTAGGAAGCCTGGAGGTTCCACCATTGACATGGGAGAGGCCTCACCAGGCCATGACGTTTCAGTTCAATCAGCTAGACCATTCTTCATAACTAAGGTATAAATTAAAAAAAAAAAAATCCATGAACATGAGACCATAAAATGTTTATGAAAATTTTCTTATATAAAAAAGGGAGGGCAGTCTGGTTCTGAAAGACGTCACAACTCTCTTTCTGGGGTGCCATCTTTCCCTGTTGCCATAAGGAGCCACCAGTGGGTGGTGAAGCACGATCGCAAGCTGGCAGCGTGAACTACACAAGCCTGGCTGACATGGTTGCAAAGCAGAGATTGCCTTTTCTGACATAATCATGCCGCATCTCTGGCCCAGCTTGCCCACTTGCAACTGGCATCCATGTAGGCTTTGTAGGAACAATTTCACCAACTAATTTTTAGCAAGCATGTGAAGCAAACAATATATGTTTAGGGTCCCAAAATTAGAATGTCCAGGAAAGATCAAGTGTCTCTTCCGAGTGTCTTCGTGGTCCTCATGGTCTTGCCCAGGATAAGTAGATCCCTGATGCGTAAGAGGTCAAGCTCCATCTTCTGTTGGAGCTTTCATTTGTTGAATAGTCACGGTCAGGTCTCTTCACACCTATACCTGTTTCTCATTTGCAAATAGGATGGTGATCTCTTCCAGTCTCATTCTTGAATGACTGGAGAGGACTGTAATGACATCCTAATTCTCTCCAGCCTATGGAAGTGCTATAGCACTCTGTCATCATCATGGCTATGACACATTCATGGGATTGATAAATAAGTGACACAGAAATCATTAAATATTTCCCAGTGGCTTCTTTGAAAGTGGTAGAAACACAGAAGTAAAACAAAGCTTATGGATAAGCAACAAAACACCAGGTTCAAAAAGATTTTCCTTTGAAGGGTCAGTTTTCTCCCTAGGTTTATACTGCATCATTATTACATCACAAGCAAGAATATGGGACATAAAGCCATTAGGACCCACGTGGCTAGAAGAAGCTACCCCATCACCAGCAAAGGCAAATTCCAGATAAAACTGAACAGTTGAAAACATCATCTTTATTGCCTTAGATTTGTTTACTGTGGATGAGAGAAATTAAAATAATGGAAACTTAGACCATAAACCCATTAAATCAAGAATACAAAAATCATCACTAATAAAATGGGAAAAAAACAGCTATACCAAAAAGCCTTGACCACAGATAGTTGAAGTACAAGCTATAGCTCACGCTTTCTGTTCTTTCTGCGTTTGCTGTTCCTTCATAAATCTGTTATGTTACTGTTTCTGAATGCTAGCCAAGATAGTCAACTCTGAAACTCTGAGCTTTAACCTGCTAAATAAGATTAGATTAGGCCTTGGATAGATGTGACCCAGGTTCTGAATTTAGTGTACATTTTTGACTTTTATCTCTCTATCCCCAACCAAAAGAAAAAAAGAAGAAGAAAATGTAAAGGAGATTATCTTCCAACAATAACCATACAGTCTCAAAAGCTTGCATTTTCTGAGCCCTAAACTCTTCTACTGTGATCTTCCAGGGAAAAGACCTTGGTGGTTTGGTTGTCCTCATTTGACACATTAGCCACAAGCCTTTCACATACAGAAAACCGTAGTCATGTATAAATAAGAGTTCATGGAATCCCTTTCAAAACACTCAACACTGCATTTTCAGAGAGCAGTGTCTATCACAGGCCCATCAATTACTGTAATCACGTCTCCCACTGGCTAGACACCAGTCAGAACATATTTTAAGAATTCAAAGGCCACTCTGTCAAAGACAAACCAGCTTGACTTTGGACCCAGCATTCAGATGGGGAGCCGGCAGTGTCTGGTGATCCAGGAGTTCACTGAGCTGTCCCAGGGGCAGCTCAGTGAACTGACCTCATTGTGGTTCCTCGACCACAAGAGGAATCAGGCAACTGCCTGACTTTGCACAAGTTTTCATTTCCTCCCCATGGAGATCCTGAGGCTGAAGTCCTATTGTTCAGGACATGATCTTAAAGAGGAAGTTGAGTGTGATTCCCTGTGATATGACCCCTTCAATGTAAGAGAGACCTGCAGAAACCCTGACCCTGGCCTCAGATTCCACAGTGAAACAGCTCGAGTCCCACCTTTGGGTAGCATGGGCTGAAGGCTTCCTGGGCACTGGCTGAGCACAGTGGTCTTCTCCTTTTTGCCAGGCTTAACCTTAGCAAAGAAAATGAGCTTCTATCTATAATGATCCTGCAGATCTAGAGGCAAAGTAATTTTCTCCAGCCCCTTAGGAACCGGAGGAAACACAAAGAAAACGGCCAGTTTGAAAGTGTGTGTGTTTGAGTGTTTGGGTTGTTGTAAGGAATAACTTCCAGGTTCTGGTCAGGCATGCTCCATAGCTAATGTCAAAGGAGGTGCAGCCTAAGGAACACAGTACTACTTCCCTTGCACAAATCCCCAGGGTCATAACAATGTACTCCCCCAGCGGTGCCCAGTGAAGCCCATATTTGGAAGGCAAGATATACCACAAGGTCACACTAGATCTCACTTATCATATGCCTAAGCTCACAGCCGAGGTGCCTCAAACCCTGTATTCAATGGAATCATTTAGAGATGTGTTCTGTGAAATTGATCATCCTATTTAATTTGGAACCTCCCCATAACTACTCCATCAGCCTATTCTGGCCTTCCTTTTCCAACTGTATACCAAATTTTTCCTTTTCCAACTACAGACCCAATTTTTATTTAGCTGTGAAACTGTGATTTGAGAAAACTTAGATATTTAAGAACTTTTAGAAGTGTGTTCACTTAACATACAAGTTTGCTTAGAATAGAGGTTCTCAAAGATGCAGGCTCAGTTTTGAGAAGCATTGGCTTAAAAGAGATCTCTCTTCACCATGATCAGCGAAGGCACTTATATAGCCCTATGAAATGTCTGAGTATCAGATAAAGGTAGAATAGTTTTTCTTGTGAAAGTAGAAGAAACACAGGGCAGAATTTCACTTCATGGATCACCTTTGAATTTGTTTCTCTTGGAGCAGTGCCCTTTTTTTTTTTTTTTAAGATTGTATTTATTTATTTATTTGACAGAGAGAGAAATGCAGCTAGAGAGGGAACAAAAGCAGGGGGAGTGAGAGAGGGAGAAGCAGGCTTCCCACGGAGCAGGGAGCCTGATGTGGGGCTTGATCCTGGGACTCCGGGATCATGACCTGAGCCAAAGGCAGATGCTTAATGACTGAGCCACCCAGGCGCCCCTTGGAGCAGAATTCTTAACCAGCCATATAAAACAGAGCAGAAAATGTCCTGGAAGATGTTTTAAACACACGTTTTTGGGGGCAAAGAATGACATATTCTTTATCTCTCGGTCACCACCAAGCATCCTTTCAACAGTGTGCAGCTCTGGTCAGAGAACTCGCTCAATCATACTGGCATAGAGAGTGAACCTGTTTGGTTTAATTCTTCCAGTGCCAGCAATACCACTTTCAAGGTCCAGTAGGAAAGGAAGTTGGGGGGAAATGACAACCACATAATCTTTATCACAAAGACAGAAGTAAAATACACTCAGCTTTCTCTGTTTACTTCTCACCGAAAGCAGGGATAGAGATACACAGTTTTTCCTTGATGACAATGAACATACCATGCATGGACCTCCCTCTGAGAAAAATGGCAGGTACAATAGAAAGTTAATATTTCTAATGTTTGATTCTCTTCTTTTTCTCATAAATGAAGCAAACTGAAAGGTAGGTCTTCCCTTAGAAATTTGCCAATGACTTTAATGGTTTCCATTGAGGCCAATGGCCTAGTCAAAAACTCAGCAACATAGGAGACCTTAAGTCTCTCAAAGGATATAAGGACCCATTTTTTCAGAAACACCAGACTTGTTGAATGAGGATGTTCAGTTTTAAAAGATATGATAACATTTGAGTCCTTCTCTTATGTCTGACTTCATCATTCAGATTAGTTACCATTTATGTACCCCAAAACTAGCCAGTGAAAGGAAAAGAAAATTTTGCTTTCCTAAGTGTCTCTCACCATCATTCAAATATAATTGTTTTCAATGAAGTTCATGGGGTGAGTTGCCAATTCTCAGTTTTAACAACAACAAAAAAAAAAATCCCTTTTTGTGAAATAATACTCCCTGATCCAAGGCATAAAAATGGAGCAAATTTAGCAAATTGAAAAGGCAAGCTTCTTGTTTTGTTTTAAAGATTTTATTTTTAAGTCATCTCTACACCCAACATGAGGCTTGAACTCAGAACCCCGAAATCCAGAGTGACTCGCTATAACCTGACTGAGCCAATCAGATGCCCCCCACTCTTGTTTTGCAGCAAAGATTAGCTCTGGCTACCAAAGAGAATGCAGATGAAGTTCAAGCCCAAACAAGGAGCGAAGGATAAAGGGAAAGAACAAAGGTCGTATTCCAGAACCAAGCAGACTTGAAAAAATTCAGTGTGTGGAGTAAAGACAGAGGACATAAAGGACACATTGCCTACCTGTGCAACCCAAATCTTGTATCAGTGCCGGACATTTGGCACTTTGCCTGGCTGTGTGCTTCTCACTGTCCCTTCTAGACTGCTGGTGCCCTCCACCTCTCCAGGGAAAGCTGCTGGTGTTCTCCTTATGTCTGAGTCTAACTACTACCCCCCAATTACCTCCTGCCAGGGGAACTGATTGACAATAATTACGTGATATTAAGTTCCAGGAGCTATTAATTGATAGTCACTCAATTCTACAAATTCGGTCGTAATGTAGTGTAACTAAAGGGTTATGTACATAGTTGAAATCTTCAAAACCCAACCCCATGATATCCGAAATGATGAAGGGCATAGATTTCTCAGAAGTGTCATTGAACAAAAAAGTTAGTACAAATATGCAAAGCTGGGAATGGCAAGAGAGCTACAAAGAAGTTATTTTATTAAATGAAAACTATGGGCAACTCCCTGCTGATAACTCTGAAATAAATGATCTGGGGAAATGACATATATTGAAATAAGAAGTAGAAAATTTTAAGAGACAGTCATGAAAGAAATGGACACTATTCTCAGAGAATTGCCTCCCTCAAAAGTCTGACCAGTTTATTTTAGAGGCAAATCATATATTTTTTTAATAAATAAATACTACTTGTGCTCTGTACAGTCCCACAGAAGGATCTTGATAAAGTTCTCCATTCATTTTATGACTATCATAACTCAGAATCTATAACATAAAAAAAGAGAACACAAAAGAGGGAACTGCAGAACGCACTCACTTATAATACAGCTATAAAAAATATAAGCAAAATAATAAATCTAATGCAGCAACACACATTAAAAAAAGTAATGTGACCCAATATGGCTTAACTGTGAATGTGTAGGTGGTTAAATATTAGTAAATCAATTTATATAATATATCACTTCAAAAACAAGGGAGAAATGTAATTATTTTGACAGGTATCAAACATTTATGAACCATTCCTCAATTTTGAAAAAGAACTATGTATAAAACTAGGAATGGGACATTTCTTAACATTCCAAATAATAATATTTTTTAGATTAATAGATATTTTAATTAACAATGAGATGCTATGGGAGCCCTCATAAAAATCAATGTGAACAGGGGCGCCTGGGTGGTGCCGTCGGTTAAGTGCCTGACTCTTGGTTTTGGGTGAGATCAGGATCTCAGGGTTTTGGGACTGAGCCCCATGTTGGGCTCCCGTGCTCAGCATGGAAAATCTGCTTCAGATTCTCTCTCCCTCTCTCTCTGCTCCTCCCACTCATGCTCTCTCTCTCTAAAGTAAATAAATCTTTTTTAAAAAATCAACCAAAAAAATAAATAAGGGGCATATAAAAACAACTCGTGGATATATTTTCTAGCCAATGCAAGAAGATATCAAACAAATAAACAGATGCATAGTAAGTAGAAAGAGATAAAATTTCTTTTCAATGTGTAACTATCTATATATGAAAACAAAACAAAACACACATGCACACACATACATGAACAAAGGCAAAAAATAAAAACAAAAATTCAACAGCTTTTATATTTTTACATATTATCATAAACATATACACATACCCACAAAAGCATTAGAAAACATAATGGAAAATTATCTAATTCACAATAACAGCAATAAACTGAATGCATCGGCATAGCCTTCATAAAAACACTATGGGACATGCACAACATAACTAATACTTTCTAGAAGAACATAAAGAGAAAGCAAGTCATCATGTAAATTTATAAAGATGTCACTTCTGCCCAAAGAGATCCATAGTTTCAAAGTATTTCAGAAACAACAACAACAAATTCTAGCATCCAGTAAGCAGTTTCACATTCTCAGACAAACTGCTTTGGCTAATTTAAGATGCCAAGTAAGATAATCCAGTGTGAAATATTCGGGCAAATCCCCAGAACTTCAGTCTCATCAGGCAACATGTACTGAGCTTCTGACCTTGGACAAACAGTCATTATCATCACTGGTGATGAGACTACCACGCATGTTCCGAGAGTGCCTGGCCGGAATCCGGAGGCATTGGCAGGTGCTCAGGTGTGCCAACAGTAAGGAGAACAGCTGTGGGAACAACTGTGGGAAGCAGTGACTGCTTGGAGCAAGTTGTCCTCAGCAGCTCCTTAGCATCAGAGCCCAGCTTGAGCAGTCCCCACTGGGAAGCTAAGGGCTGAAGAACCACATCTTGAGGCTCCTAAAGGAAGGGCTCTCTGGGGACCCTAGAAATGTGAGAAGAAGACAGCCCTGGCCTTCAGAATGTTGCTAACAAAAATCTGAGAGACAGAACCTGACACCCCAAAATGCAAGGTGGGCAACAGGAGAGAGGAAGTTGAGTCCAGCATGACTTCTCAAATTTGACTAAATGGCCACTGTGATGGTGAAGTCCTGTGCCTTCAGAGAATTAAGAGCGATGGCCAGTCTGGTTCTCCACCTGCCCCAAGCACAGCCATACTGCATCATGACAACCACAGGATAAGTTCCAAAAGAGAATGCAGATCAGCATTGCCCAACTCCATAGCCTGCCAATGTACCATAACCTCCAAGGTCAACGTCCATGGTAAGACAGAGAAGAGCACAGAGTACTGGCTGACTCAAAAGCAGGGCAAGAATGGGGCTTGTCCTACAGGAGCCCACAGCTGGGCTCCGGCCCTACCATCGGTGTCCGAGCACCTGTGGCACATCAGCCAGACCTGCTCTTCCCCTCCCCTGCCACAGAGGAAAATCCAAGAGGGCAGCAGGGAATGTCTGAGGTCTCTGGTTTGTCACCTGAATTCTGGCCTTCCCATGACCTCTGGGGCCAGCGCCAGCTGTGATGCCATCCCCCTTCGGCTCCTCTCAGAGCTCTGCACCCTGGCTCCAGAACAGCAATTCTCTGGGACTGTGTCACTTGGAGCCCCGCTCTCCGCAGCACTTTGCTTACAGCTCCAACATGGCGTGCTCCATGTGGCCTTGGGTTCCAGTTAGGTGAATTCACATCTGTGGACTACAGGCTCTGGGAAAGAGGTGAGACCATCTTCTCTTTTGATGCAAAGAACAGCAGTTTGCTCGACCACTGTCATAGGGATACTCACTAAATGTTTTAAAATGAACCTACGTCTTACTCTACCAGGGATTGAGTTGTGGGGGGGGAGAAAATGCCAAGTCTTCTTTTGGCAGCTCCCTGCGACCCCTGGGACACAAAGCTGTTAGGCTCTATGACTTCATTAGCTGAAGGATAGAACCCAGCCCTCAGGCTTCCCAGTTTTTGCCCAATTATGCTCTGTCTGGCTTCTTGCAAAAATGTCAGAGCAGTCGCCCTCCCACCCCCATCAGCTTGCTCCAATTCTGTGTTCATTCCCAACACTTGCCAGAGAGCAGCTTAATTTAATTTTGTTCTGACAATATGATGTTCATACAAAAATTCTTGAATGTTTCACACTTGCCAATGTTTGAACATGGATTTCTTTCACACTCTGTGTTATATTTTCTTCTGGAGGCTTAGTTTGGCAAATTCTGTCATCTCCTCTAGGAGAAGTGCTGTCCTTGCCAATAAAAAGGTGTTTTCAAGCCAAAATGCCTTCCTTCCATCCATCCATACATATATAGTGTATACACTTTATGGAAAGCCCAATGCAGGGTCTCTGTGTCCCTGGGGCAGCATACAGAGCGGGAAGAAGATGGGCGGGACGCCCTCCTCACTGGGACATGAGCCTGGGGGACACGGGACATGCACAGTCGGGCTCCTCGTCCCTACCCTGGTCTACCAGCCCAGGGGGAGCCAGGGTGGGAGGAAGCGGTGTAGAGCTCTTTACTTCAGGGATCTTGTCATTCCAATACACACACACACACACACACACACACACACACACACACACACTCTGCCATATGCCTGCCAGAGAGCAAGAAAGCTATTTCCAGCTGCAGGGCAGCCAAGAGCAGCGGCAGCCAGGATGGGCTCGAGGGAGGAGTGGAAAGTGACCCCTCTCTCAACCACCCTCCCCTGCCTCAAGGGGTACACAGATGCCTGCCGCAGGCAAAAGAACATGGGTAGGTATGTCAGGTGAATTCTGGTCAAGAACCAAAGAGAGGCTCGTCTCTTGAAAGCTCTTCCATGCAGGGTGGTGTGAGACACGTCCATCCTTCTGTCGGCATCTGGGTTTGGCTGCACCCACGCAGCACCACACAGCTCCCTCATGGGGAGGAGGCCACCCGGAGGGCACAGGTGCAGCCCACGGGGGACAGCTGGCCAGGGAGTCACGTGCAATATTTGCTTCAAAGTTTCAGGTGCTACATGGGCCTCCGCGTCCGCAAGTCTCCCCCTCGGTGACCTCCAGGCAGCTAGACAAAAGACATGTGAGTATAGCTCACAGCCACATGTCCATGACAACCACAAATGACAAATAGTAACAAAGGAAAGAGAGGAAGGAAAGAAGGGAGTGGGAGGGAGAGCAGGGGAGGGAAAGAAAAGTGAAAGAATGAAAGAAGAGAGGCGAATGGGTGAAGGGGCTCAAGAGGTACAAACTTCCGGTTATAAGATAAGTAAGTAGGGGAGGTCACATACAGCATGCTGACTACAGTTCATAATACTATACTGCATATTTGAAAGTTGCTAGGAGAGGGGACTTTGAAAGTTCTCATTGCAAGAAAAATACTGTAACTGTGTGAGGAGATGGAGGTTACCTAGGCTTACTGTGCTGATCATTTCACAACACTTATGGACGTCAAATCATTATGCGCTACGCTTGAAACTAACATAATGTTAAAAAAAAAAAAAAAGGAACAAACAAACGCAAGCAAGCAAGCTAGCAATGTTTAACTCTCTGCCACATGTGGACTTGAGCGCTCTGGTAGAAGAATCATTTTCTCTTGGCCAGGAAGAAAGCTGGCTGGGTCAAGCAGTGAGAGGCGAGGTCCTGAGCTGATGGCAGCCCACAGGGAGCATCCAAGGAGACCACTTCTACCTGTCTGTGCTGCAGAAAGATCCAAGGCCTGTCACCTCTAGCTCCTACCACCCTGCCCATGGAAGTGGCTGTGGGACTAGCACAAGGTTGGGAGACAGAGAACTGAGATATTGAGCCCTTGTTCTTTTCCTCCCAATTAGTCAGGAGCAATTCCTTTAACCTCCCTGATTTCCACACATGCAGGTGGTGGCCTAAGAAATGAGCAAGCCCTTCTCCAAAGAAGACATACAAAGGGCTAAAAGATCCATGAGAAAGTGTTCATCATCATTAGCCATCAGGGAAATTCAAATCAAAACAACATTGAGATATCACCTTAGACCAGTTAAAATGGCAAAAAGTAACAAGACAGGAAACAAGTGTTGGAAAGGATGTGGAGAAAAGGGAACCCTCTTATACTGTTGGTGGGAATGCAAAGTGGTGCAGCCACTTTGGAAAACAGTGTGGGGGTTCCTCAAAAAGTTAAAAATAGAGCTACTCGATGACCCTGTAATTGTACTACTGGGTATTTACCCCAAAGACACAGATGTAGTGAAAAGAAGGGCCATATGCACCCCAAAGTTCATACAGCGATGTCCATAATAGCCAAACTGTGGAAAGAACAGAGGCCCTTCAACAGGTGAATGGATAAAGAAGATATGGTCCATATATACAATGGACTATTACTCAGCCATCAGAAAAGATGAATACCCAGCTTTTGCATTTACTTGTATGGGACTGGAGGAGATTATGCTAAGTGAAACAAGTCAAACAGAGATAGCCAATTATCCTATGGTCTCACTTATTTGTGGAACATAAGGAACAGCATGGAGGACATTAGGAGAAAGAAGGAAAAACTGAAGGGGGATAAATCGGAGTGAGAGATGAAACCATGAGAGACTATGGATTCTGAGAAGCAAACTGAAGGTTTTAGAAGGGAGAGGGGTCGGGGGACGGGTAAGCTTGGTGATGGGTATTAAGGAGGGCACAGATCGCATGGAGCACTGGGTGTCAAACAATGAATCATGGAACACTACATCAAAAACTAATGACATACTGTATGGTGACTAACATAGCACAATTTAAAAAAAAAGAAAGAAAGAAAACAAGAGTGGAGAAGTCAGTTGGAATGAATATTAATGCACCAGTCTGCCAAGCACCGAATACACTGGTTCTCCTTCTCTGATCATTATACCTCTCTTTACCTTGATTCATCAGCATAAAAGTACAGAGGGCACACTGCAGAGCATACTCCACATCAGCACCCCTCTGGGGTGTCCTGGGGACATCAGCTAAACCAGCCTTGAAGAGTCATCTGCCAGAAGCTGAGGTGCATTCCTCTGGAGGAGCTCTGATTATTTGGAACAATCCTTGCTCTTCTCAGCAAGGACTGGGAGGCGTCCAAGGACCCCTGGCAAGTCGACACAATATGGCAAGCAGAGCCCTATAGCTTTTTTTCTTTTTAATCAAAGTCACTTACTAAGCTTAGTTTTGTTTTTTTTTAAATAGCCTTATTGCTATATAATTGACATACAATAAACTGTGCATATTAAAGTGTACAACTGAGAAGTTTTGACAAATATCGATGTGAATAATCTCCCTGTTTTAATCACCAGGAGCTGTGACTATGTTAGCCTGGCACAGCAGAAGAGACTCTGCCAATGCAATTAACTTAAGGATCCTGAGATGCAGAGAGAATCCTGGAGGATCCCAGTGAGTCCGATGTCATCAAAAGGGTCCTCATATGAGGAAGGCAGGAAGATCTAACGTGGGAGCAGACAACTGAAGGGGAGATGGGCAGAAGAAGGTTGGTGGGCCTCCCTCCTCACTTCGATGTCAGCCTGGGAAACACAGGACACGCACAGCCAGGATTCTTACACTTACTTGGGTCTCCCAGCCCAATCAAGGGTGGGAGGGTGTCAAGATATGAGGGTAACCCTCTGAAAGTGGGAGATCAAGAAAACAGAATCCCCTCTAGTGCCAACACCTTGATTTGAGCCCCCATGAGACTCATTTCATACTCTGACCTCCAGAACTATCAGAGGATACACTTGTGATGTTTTGAGTCTAAGTTTGCAGTAATTTGTTACAGCAACCACAGGAAACTCATACTGTGAATAGCTTATACAGAGGTAACCATTTATCTGCTCTCAGTCACTACAGAATTACTTCTCATTTTCTAAAATTTCATATACATGGAATCACATAGCATGTGGTCTTGATTTTCTTTTCCTTTGGTATGACTGTGTTAGATCTGCCTGTGTTTTTGCATGTATCCATAGTTTACTCCCTTTATTGCTCAGTCGTAATCCAGTGCATAGATATACCACAATCTGTGTATCCATTAAACTGCTGATAGGCATTTGCATCGTTTCCCATTTTTAGCTCTTATAAATAAAACTGCTACAGATACTCACATTCAGATCTTGGGATGATGTTGTAGGCCAAATCAAGTGCCCCCAAAAGAATATGTCGAAGTGCTAATCCCCACCACCTCAGAATGACCTTATTTAAATGACCTTATTTAGAAGGGTTGCTGCAGATGTCATTAGTTGAAATGAAGTCACGCTGGTGTTAACCCAGGATGACAAGTGTCCTCATAGGAAGATGGCCCCATGAAAACAGAGACACAGAGAGACACCACATGACCATGAAGGCAGAGCTTGTGGCAATGTAGCTACAAGCCCAGCAAGGCCTAAGTTTCCCAGAAAACCCACAGAAGCACAGACTTTAGAGGCCAGCTGGCTCTGCTGACCCCTTGACCTCAGACTTTCAACCTCCAGAAATATAAATCCAAATATTTCTCTGGTTTTTAAGCCACTCAATTTTTGCTTTGCTATGGCAGCCCTGGGAAACCAATATAGACGGATAGACACATGTTTTCTTTTTTCTTGAGTAAATGCCTAGGAGTAGAAAACTGGATCATATGATAAGTCTATGTTTCACTGTTCAAGAAACTGCCAAACTGTTTTTTCAAAGTGGCTGCATCTTTCTACATTCTTGTCCGCAGGGTATGAGGCCTCCAATTTGCCCACATCTTGGTCAACTCTTGGTGTGATCGGTCTTTATCATTTTAGCCATTCTAATAGGAGCAGAGTGGTACTTCACTATGGTCTTATTTGCACTGCTCCCATGAATAATGATGTCAAGCATCTTCTTTAGTGAAGTGTCAAGATAATTTGCCCATATTTTAATAGGCTTATTTGGTTTCGTTCATATTGATTTTGAAATTTCTTTATATATTCTAGATACAAGTCCTTTATTAAATATATGCTTTATAAACATTTTCTTGCACTCCATGGCTTGTCTTTTCATTCTCTAACCTCTGTTTATCAAAGAGAAGAGCCTGTGAATTTTGATGAAGGCCAAGGCAATGCCTTTTTGAGTACTCTCCCCAGTGTCCCAGGTACTAGGAGATCTTCCACTCTGGTGGGAACAGGTGTGCTCTGTGACCCCATGTGACCACCGTGCACTATTCCTCCCAGTCTTCTCATGTTGTTCTTGCCTTGGCCTTGTATAGATCCCTACTCCACAAAATACACAGGGGAGCTTCTGCAGATCTCCAGAGGTCCCTCTTTTTGTAGATCTCTTCTCTAGTACTCAGTGCCATGACCTCTAGTCCTATGAACTTGCTCTCCCTGGACATTCCGCTCGATGTCCTGAATTTAGGGCATTCCCTGGGCTCCACCTGGGTCTGCCCCTCCCTGTGCCATGGTCTGGAAACTCTCTCAGGGCAGTGAGCTGGGGCAATCATAGGACTCAGGTTATTTGTTTCTTCTCTCACAAGGATCACTGGTTTCACTGCCTGATGTCCAGTGTCTTATTTATACATTTTGTCTGCTGTTTTAGCAGCGTCAGTGTGAGAGTAAATCCAGTCTTTGTTTCTCTCTCTCAGAAGAAAACAGACACCTGTCTCAGTGCATTCTGATGTGGTGTTACCCACCAAAGTCACACTTCCAGGAGAAGAGCATGGAGGCAAACTTGGCTTTGTGGCCTGGGTGGGAAGGCCACCTAAGCATTCCCAAGTAGTTTCCATCACTAGGATATGGGCATAAGCAACCCAGTGATCCAGTTTGCCTTTTTCCGTTCTAACTAAAAAAACCCAGTAAGTCAAAGATTTGCATCGTCCCATAACCATACAGGAGGAAGAGCCATGAGCAGGCTCTCAAATATTCCACCTCAGAGTGGCAAACATCGGGGGAGCAGGGGCCAGGAGGTTCGGTCATGAAAGTGTTTGATCTTCCAGGACTGAATAGGATATTTCTATTACAAGTTGAGAATATTGCCAACAGTCTTCTATCTCCTTGGAAAGGGGCTCATCCCAGAGGGAAATGGACTTGGAAGGCAAGGTTAGTCCAGGGCTCATGGAGCCATTTGCTGGCGATGCCCCACAGTTTCAAGGAACTGAGTCCCAGAAACATAGTAGGAAACCAAGAATCTATCAAAGAGATGTCTTCACAAGGTTCACGGATATTCCTCTCACAGACCACATCTTCACACAAACGTGATACCCGGGTTCCCAGTACTGGACCTGCGTCCCTTCTGAGCGGCCGATAGGGAACATGAGATAGAGGACCTATGAGCTCTGGCTGCCTGGCTCTATCAGCCTCTCACTGGGGGCAAGCTCTGCCATTTTCCCCCTGGACTACATGCCCAGTCTGGAAGCAGGAACTGTCCCCACTGGTTATCAGTCATTCCCTCAACAAACACTTACAGAGTGTCTTCCACATTCCAGGTACTGGGCTGGGATTCTGGAGATACAGAAATGAATAGGACACCATCATCTGGGTGGGTGGGGGGGAGAGATGCATATAACAAAAGAAGGCCAGGAGACAAATGCATTCCAGAAACAGACTTCCTGTGCTTCTCCATGATCTCTAACCACATGCCAGCGCCAGATCTACCTTCTGGAGATTCCCAGAGTAAGTTTGCTTGCTTTTCCACATAGTACTTCTTCCTTATTTGAACCTGGCTTCCCAAATCAGCTCCTCTACAAGGAAAAGAACCACGGATCCCACAAGCAGTGACAGGTACTACTTGGCCCTTTGGAGGCAAATGGAACTGAACTGGACTCCAGTCATTGACTGGCTCTGTGACCTTGGGCAAGTGGCTGAGCTTCTCTGTTTCTGTTTTCTTGTGTGTAAAACTGATCTGTGTCATAATATTGTGAGGGAAAAAGGAGATTGTGTACATTAAACCTTGAATACTAAGTATAGCGCCAGTAAACTCTCAAGAAATGGCGGCACCATCAGGGTGAAATGAGGCTCTCTGATTGCCCCGTGGCTTACTCTCTGCAGCAATTACACAGCCAAGCAGTACTTTTGTAGCAATCGGCCCGTGGAGGTGAGCGTAAGGACCAGGACCCCTCCCCCCTCTCCCCTCCCCCCCAGTGCCCAGGATGACGCTGTGAGCACAGGATCCTTATTGGAGTTGCTGCAGTGAGGAGTGAACATTCTGAGTAGACCAAGTTTCCTGGCAGGCTTTCCCCCACTTTCCTTCTCAAATTTGCTGGAAGCATGAAGAAGGGCATTTAGTCTCTAGGAAGATTGGTTTCCTTCTTTGTTCCGAGCAAGCCCTGGTCTAATCTCGTTTCTCAGCATATTTGGGAAAAGTCAGCGTGTGAAGACTGAGGACAAAGGTGCTATCTCTCTGCCTTTCAGTCTTTCTCCAAGATGCCCAAGGTAACCGCCCTAATTGGGCAGGAGAACACAGCTCTCTGGCAGTTTATTCTGTAATAGTTAAAAAAAAAATACCTCCAATTAAAAAAAATATATTATAGAGTGACCTATTATATAGATATATAAGATTTATAATTATTTATAGATATATCTGTGTTGCTATACTATGAACACTATAAAACATATGCAACAAATCGAAAAAAGATGAGATGAAAAATGAATTTAAATAGAAGTTTAAATGCTTTCTCCCCACGCCCCACTGAATCACCTGCACATCACGCTGCTGATATCTGCTCTGCACGGTCTCCGAGGAGACGGAGAAAGGAGAGGCTGTTTGAATTTATGACACTGTATGTGGCAGGCGCTGTGCTCCACCCAGAGCTTGACAGGCCTTCTAGGTCCTGCTTGTCCACCTCTCCCCAGGCATTTAAAAACAGGTGGAAGGGTGCCTGGATGGCTCCTTGTTAAGTGTCTGCCTTCAGCTCAGGTCATGATCCTGGAGACTTGGGATCGAGACCCGCATCGGACTCTCTGCTCAGCAGGAAGCCTGCTCCTCCCTCTCTCACTCCCCTTGCTTGTGTTCCCTCTCTAGCTGTGTTTCTCTCTGTCAAATAAATAAATAAAATCCTTTAAAAAATAATATTTAAATAAATACAGGTCAACGTTTTCTCCACTCATATAGTAGAGGGGGGAAATACCTTTTGCTCTATCCTTCTAAGTTCTTCATCAGGGCCCCTATAACAAAAGACAGATTAACAAGAGAAAAGCATGGAAATTAATGTGATATCAGTTTTATATGGCACAGGAGCCTTTATAAGGAAATGAAGACCTGAAGAAAGTGTTAAACTTGAGGGGGCGCCTGGGTGGCTCAGTCGTTAAGCATCTGCCTTCAGCTCTGGTGATGATCCCGGAGTCCTGGGATCGAGCCCCACATTGGGCTCCCTGCTCGGCCTGGAGGCCTGCTTCTCCCTCTCTCACTCCCCCTGCTTGTGTTCCCTCTCTAGCTGTGTTTCTCTCTGTCAAATAAATAAATAAAATCTAAAAAAAAAAAAAAAAGTGTTAAACTTGAGCTTTTACGCAAGTTGGATGAAGACTGGAGAATCACTGCAAGATAAGGCAGACCAAGGCGTAGCAGCCGAAGCTAATAAACAGAGGAACCTTAGCAAGACCTGTTCATTCAAATTCCTCTCCGTTCCTTCATGGCCTCCTTTGGAGATAAGGATGAGCCTTCTGTCCAGATCCAAGGAAGGCACTGCTCACCTGAGAGTTTTATGACCAGCTGCAGGGGTATGTCCTTCCTGCCCAGGCCATTTCTCACATTCCTTCAGTCTGAAACACACAGTACACCACGGCGCCATATTTTGGAGGCATGTGTCCTGAATCTCATCAGAAACAAAGAACTAAGCTGTCCCATCAGGTTTGAGATCCTTCTCAGACATGGTCCCAGGACCCCATTTCTCAGCCGGTTCCTACCGAAGCGCTGGCTGGTATTATTAACTGGAGGCTAACTCCTCGGAACAGGCATCCCAGAACAGTGAGCCAGTCAGTACCTTTGTCAAATAGCTGCGTGTACACGGGCATCACAGCTTCGGAAACTAGGTTCTTGGTTCACCTAACATGGGAAGAAGAGGACCCTCCAGCCTTTTCTTTCTCCTCCAAGGAACAATGTGTTGGTAAGCCTCATTTTCCAGCCCATACTGCTCTGTATCCGTGCAGCCCTTGCTGGAGAAAGGTGTGGGCCTGGGAGCTGATGTCACTGGCCAGGTAGAGGGACATGGTCCCCAAGCACGACCCCACTGTCCACACACACGCACACTCGGGCACTCCCGCCCACAGGCATGCACGCTCACATATGCACACACATTCACACAGAAGTGGATACACATGCCCTCACATACGTGCACATACAAATGTGCCCACCCCCCCCACACACACACACACACATACACCGGCCCGAGGTTCTCTACCCCAGCTGCCTGCCCCTTAAGGCAGAGAAGAGAGGAGGAAGACTCCAAGGTTTCATATTTCTGGTGGATGGAGCCCAAATTGGGAACTGGAGCAAAAGCGAGAGAGCTGGTGTTCTGGCTGGCCTCCCTCAGAGAACACCCACAGCTCTGAAAGCTTAGTCAATAGCCCATTGTTTGCTGTGAAATCAGGAAGATAAGAGAGTAGAGGAACTGGGTCTAAACTGTAACAGGCAGGCAGATCCTATCTTCGATCTGCAGCAGCCAGGCTCCTGCCGAAGTGTTTGCTTTTAAAAGCCAGATTGCCTCTGCGATCCGAAATTCACATTCCACAGCCATGCTCCCCCACACCTCTACCCTAACAGCCCTTCCCTCCCAGCATCCTTCTCCTCTCCCAGCTCCCGGCCTCCTTTCTTCCTCCCCAGCATCGTGGTGCTCCCAACCGCCCCACCACGAGGGACCTAGTGCTGCCGCAGGGCCCTTGTGGTTCCTGGATGGGTGGGGCCCTCATCCTTCCAGAGGGCTGAGGTCTACCAGCAGGGGAACCCGCCAGTTATCTGAAGCCCAAGGAAAGCAGGGACTTCGGACCGGCCGATCCACGTCACACAACCTCATAGCTGTAGAACAAAAAGTTCCATCTTTATATACTTATAAAGAAAATCTGAAGCACTAGGCTAGATGCTGTCAAACGTCCCATCCCGCTTTCGCGAGCGATTGTGTACTTTCTGAAACCCCGGGAAGAAGGTTGTCAGAAGCCCAGGCTGAACTGAAGGCCAGCACTGACTTCATAATGAGGATTTTGAGTAAGTTTTCCAAACAGAATTAAGTCAGTAGCCCGACCCCTGGTGTAAGCCCTTCTCACCTTGGCTATAAGGAGAGTTGGTCACAACTATTACTGAACAATAGTTCAGTAATGTCCAGCACCAATAGCACAAAGCCTAATTCAGCCTCCCTGAAGGGAAAGCTTATCCTTTACCAAAAAAGGTATGTGGAAGTCTTTGTGAGATAGACTGATTTTCCCAAGTCAATTCAGAGCCAGGCAAAAAAAAATCCTCAGTCTAAGAATTAAGAGGCAAATGAAAATCATGCAGATTAAAGAGCAAGCTGAACTGTGCTAAGGATTCCCTTGATTTCTCTCATAAGACCCAAGATGGCAGAAGAGGAGGGAAGGCCCAGTGGTCTGAAGCCACCTCCTGGGGCTCATGGAGGCTAGGGTGCTTGCTACTCAATTCTTCTATTGCTACTCTGAAAAACCAGAAGGAACCAGGCATGCCAGCTTCTGGAGGCAAGGCGTTCCAGAAGGAGGTAACAGAAAGAGTGAACCAGGGAAGCCAGGAAAGGACCAAGTGCCAGAGGAGCAGAAAAGCCAGAGCAGCTCAAGCAGAGTGAGTGAAAGAAAGACAAAAGGGGGCTGAGCTAAAGGAGGCCAGTGAGGCCCAGATCATGTGGGACTCTGGGCTCAGTGAGGGATTGAGGGGGTGTGTGCGCGAAGAGTGTTTTCAGTGACAGGACTAACGTGCTCTGACACGTTGAAAAGCTCTCAGTTGGGGACAAAGGTGACCAATGAAGAGACCATAAAATAAATGAGGCAGGGGGTGAAGATGATGTGAGCTAAAGTAGTACTAAAAGAGAAACCAAGGCAAGTTTAAAAATGCCAAGAGTATACTGAAGCAAAATCGAGTCGAATCAGGCAAAGCCAAATTGGAATTGGTTAGAGGTGTCGCCTGACAGAAGGTGGGGAGACTTTCACCGAGAAAAGGCAGAAGGCAAAGCAAGGCAATTACTGACCCTCCTAGCTGAAGGCATGGGTGGCCATTTGTGACTGGCCGTCCTCAGTGTTTTGATTTTGTAACCCTGAGGTATTTTCAGGCTTGGATCCTGGTTTGCTTACATGGGTTGCCAGGGCATTCGAGCCACCTCGGTCCGATGGCATCCTTGTTTAATTAATTTAACAGTATTTACAGAGTGCATGGTGCCAAAGGTCCTACTCGGGCAATTGCACCGAAGTTCTTAATACTATGTGGTACATTTGAAAGTTCCCAAGAGAGTGGATCTTAAAAGTTCTCATCAGAAAAAAAATAAGAATTTTGTAACAATGTAAGTGATAGACACTAGCTAAACCTATTATGGTGATCATTTCACAATATACACAATATATAATATGTCAAACCATGATGCTGTATGCTTTAAGCTAATTCAAAACAAATTTAGATGCCAGTTATACCTCAGGTAAAACTGGGAAGATTTTAAGTAAAACAATAATTAAAAAAAGGAAAGAGAGAAAGCAGACCCAATAAAACTTGTTAAAGGATTAGATAGGGGGAGGAAAAAAAAAAAAAAGGAACAGAGGAGACATGTAAAACCAAGATCTGAGTGGAGGAAGAAAAACTAACTGCAAAGGGGAGACAGAGAACTGGGTCAAGGTCAAGATTCATGAGCTGTCTTGCACCTGCGGTATGTGAGATGCCTGGTACCCATCCAGGCGGGTGATGGGCAAACAGGTCTGGGGCTCAGGGCGGCGGCCCGGCTGGAGTATCACCCTTGAATACTGTGGACCAGGGAGAAGACGGGAGGAGGGAAAACAGAGACCGCAGAACAGAAGAAATGTTTTACTGGAGAGGTTTCCTATAGGACTAGAGTACCATCACAGAGGAATTCAGCTTAAGTCTTAGTAGGTTTAAATGGATATTTTGATTTTATTTTGAGTCCTTACTAAATTAATAGAAATCTCAGAAGGTATCTTACTAACTTCTTATTAACAACTCCTATAGTTTCTGGAAGCATGGCGTTCATATCATAGAAAAGAACCACAAAGAATGTTTTATTAACCATGCAGATCCCTGGGCCCTACCTTAGACCAACTGAATTAGAATCTCTGGGTTTGGAGCCTGAGAATATGCATTTTATCCAAGCTTTCCTTGGTCTTTTTTTTTTTAAGCTTTTATTTTTAAGTAATCTCTACACCCAACATGGAGCTCAAAGTCAAAACCTTGAGATCAATAATCAAACGCTCTTTTTTTTTCCCATTTTAGAATATTTATTCAAAGAAAATGAAAACATTAACTCAAAAAGATATATGTGCCCCCTATGTTAACTGCAGCATTCTTTTTTTTTTTTATTGTTACTAAAATTTTTTTTTCCAGTGTTCCAAGATTCATTCCCCATTCCCCACACCCAGTGCTCCATGCTTTAGGTGTCCTCAGTACCCACCACCAAGTCAAACGTTCTTTTAACTGAGCTATCCAGGCACTCCTCTAGGTCCTTATTTGTGATATTAAAGAAACAAATGGCTTGCCCCTGCCCACTTGGAGTAGGGAGGAAGGGGAGCAGGAGAAGGATTTAAAACCCAAAGAGGAAATGGGACAAAATGGAAGACACACAACACCCATCCCATCATTTGGCCTCTAGCGGCTGGGCAGGTGTGGAGTACCTGGCCTGTGCCAGAGGCTATGCTAACCCCTACTTGAGTTTTATTCCTTTGAACCCTATATCACTCCTCAAGGGAAATGCTGGTTTGGGTCCCATTTCACCTTTGAAGCACCAGAGTCAAAAAGGAATTAAATAATTTATCCAACAAGACCCAGCTGCAAAGTAACAGGGGAGCATTTGCTCCCAGGTCTTCTGGCTCCAGAGTTCTTAACAACACTCCATGCTGCCAACTCCATACACAGCTTACTTTACCCAAACCAATGATGTGAGTTTCTTTAAGTTTCAGTGTTGGTGGAGGATGTGAGGGCCAGCTGGTTACAGCATCAGGTGCTCAGATGAGCAGGATGGATTAGGCTAATGGGTACCGTTACTGAGGGGTACAACAGGTAAATGGGTCGGTGTTTCTGAATCACCAAGCTGGAAGTGGTAGGACCTGGTAGTTGTCCATGTTCCCCAGGAGAGGAGAAAGCAGTGACTCCATCATAGTCTCCTAGACCATCATCCTGGAGACACATAGGCCAGGTGGCCCCTGAGGTCCTGGAAATCTGCAGGTGAAATGGTTAAACTCACACAAGGCTAAAGACTGGCACTGCTCAATCAAATGACATGACCAGTGATGAGTCAGAAGGGGCTGAGAGGGAGAGGGGGAGAGAGGAGAATCTAGGTGCCCCAATCTCCCACTACTGTCATCTTCCCTGCTACCTCCTCTCATTAGAGATTCAATTCAATGACGACTTCAACAACAAATGTGGGACTTCATCTTCAAAGTCTCCCAGGGATAGTATCTAGGAGACTTCCATCCGACAAGAGACCTCCCATTGGATACAAATAGCGATGGATATTTAATGAGCACTTACTGGGCATCAAGGCACCATTCTAAGTGCTTTCTACATATTATGACAACAACCCTGTGAGGTGAGTTCTGTTATCAGCCCGAGTATTTAGATGAGGAAATGGAGACACAGAAAGGTTAAGTAAATCACCCAAGGTCACTCGGGTAGCAAAGGGCAGACAAGGGATATGAGCCCAGAAGTCTGATTACACTCAAAACCACTCCGCCATATTGCTCTCGTGCTCGGGATTGTATGAACATTATTTCATTTAATCCTCACAATATTGCCAATTCCAGGCCTCCCCTCCCTTGACCACCAGCAGTGTTTGGGACAGCTTCCCTTAAATTTTACTTCATTTGGCCTCCCCAATGCCCTTCACCTTGTTTTCCCTCCCACCCAACTGCTCCTGTGCTAGATCGTTCCTTCTCATCTTTCTGGGCCCTAAATGGTGAAGTGACCCAGGGCACAGGCCTGTCTCCTTCTCTATCTACATCACCCCATATAGGATGTCATCTGGTCCCAAGGCTTTATTTTCTCCCTCTATTGTCTCCTTCCCAACTTCACCCCCGAGTCCCAATCTGTTTATTCCAACTTCCAACTGAACGTCTCCACTTCTACATCAAACAGCCATGTCATAGGACTAAAACCAAACTGCTGACCTGATCTGCTTCCCCCCCACCTCAGGACAGCAGCTCCTTCTGTGCAATGGCCCAGCCAACAAAACGCAAACCTGGAGTCATCTTTGCCTTCTTTCTTTTTCATCCCACACCCAGTGCATTGGAAATCGTGCTGATTCTGCCTTTAAAACAGATCCAGCTTCAACCCTGTCCTACCATCTCTGCCATCTCTCTGAACTACTCCTCGTGCTGCCACTTCTGATGACAGAGCCAGAGGAATTCTTTTAAAATATAAATCCGATTTACGGCTGCTCGGTTCAAAACCCTGCCCTGGTTTCTTTTTTTTTTTTTTTTTTTTTTTTTTTTTAAAGATTTTATTTATTTGACAGAGAGAAACACAGCAAGAGAGGGAACACAAGCAGGGGGAGTGAGAGAGGGAGAAGCAGGCCTCCCGCCAAGCAGGAAACCCGATGTGGGACTCGATCCCGGGTCTCCGGGATCATGACCTGAGCTGAAGGCAGCTGCTTAACCAACTGAGCCACCCAGGCGTCCCCCTGCCCTGGTTTCTGAGCCAGCTCTTGATAGATCCAGAGTTCTGACGGTGGCTTAGAGTATCCTGCATGGCTCCCAGGAAGATCTCTATCCTCAAATCCTCTCCCTCTCCCTGCTCATCCCCCTCCAGCTGCTGCTTTTCTCCTGCCTTAGTCTTCATGCCATCCCCTTGCAGGGCTCTCTCAGTGCATTCTCGAGGCAGAGGCCAGTCCTCAGGGAGACTCTCGCACACGTGATCTACAAGAGCAGCCAGGACAGGCACACACTCACACCCATCACCAGGACTCTCTCCCATCGCTCCACTCGGCTTTTCTGCATATAGCTTACCTCACCTGACATATTGTGAATGTGTCTGATGGTTGTTGCTGCTGTTATTTTCTATCCTAGTCTATTATAAGTTACATGAGATCAGAGACATTGCATCCAAGGCATCCAGAATAGAGATTGCTACAGAGAAAGTTTTTGACAAATAATTACTGAATGAATGAATGAACATACTGTACAGAAGAAATAACTGACGGTCAGAAAGTTTAAGTAATGTTCCCAAGTTCTTACAGTGGGTAAGGGGAAGAGCTGGCGTTCCAGTCCAGGTCTAACCAGGCCTCTTAGAAATCATGACACATAGGGAAAGCCTGAGAAACCAAGCGCAGACCTGTTAAATACAAATGCTTGCAGATATCAAATAGCCCATTCAAAGCCCAAAAGAGTTACTTCCTGAGAGACTTCACCAAAGACACTACCTTAACAGACAGCACGGACGAGTGTCTCCCACCCGCCACTTCTGTGTCCCTTCAACATCAAAAAGTATGTCCTCATGTGGTCCTTCTTTGAAATGCCTGGAATTAACTAAAGCAGACATAGCCCCTGCCCTTTGGAGGCTCCGAAATCTAGAACAAACACTGAAGTACACAGGGCTGGTCTCATGAGCTGGCAACCACATGGTCTGATTTTAGAGGCTAGGAAAGCTTAGTCCAAAAATATCTACCCCTCCCACATGCCACAGTGCCTGGAATTCCACCATTAGAGAGATATTTCTGGGAGCCTAAGCACTATCTCTGATTCTGAGTCACTCTGTTTTAGGTATATATATATATAGATATATATATTTTTTTAAGACAGTACATAGTTGTGTTTAGGGTTTGTTTGTTTTTTTTACCCATTCTCTGAGTTTATTTCTTTGAATAAATGAGTTGATCTTATTTACATTTATTATTACAATACATTTGGCATAATGCTAGCATCTTAAATATTTTTTCCCTTTTTGTGCTTCACTTTTATTTTCTTGGTTTCCTTTTACCATATAGTCTGAACTTTAGTTCTAATGGTGGTTACTTTTCCATCTTAATTAAGATGCTTAAATTTCTATTTCTCAATTTGCATCATAAATCAAATAGTATCAATTATCTCCCAATGGAGAAAGTTAAGAAAATTAATGATCTTATCATTCCTCTTATTTCTCTCCTGCCTCCCCAACACCTACCCTCCCAATAAACATGAAATTTTGTATTATGTTATTTTTTCCCTTCCTTACGGCTACATTATTATTGTTATTATTATTAATTATTATTTGATATTTCATAGTTGCTGAAGGGGCATTCTTTATGGACATCTTTTTTTTTTTTTTTGAGATTTTATTTAATTGACAAAGAGAGAGACAGCTAGAGAGGGAACACAAGCAGGGGAATG
The DNA here is from genome assembly GCA_004023965.1 of Spilogale gracilis. Taxonomy (NCBI): domain Eukaryota; kingdom Metazoa; phylum Chordata; class Mammalia; order Carnivora; family Mephitidae; genus Spilogale; species Spilogale gracilis. The sequence continues at coordinate 10,530 of PITA01018141.1, read as the reverse complement.
AGAGAGGGAGAAGCAGGCTTCCCACTGAGCAGGGAGCCCGATGCAGGACTCAATCCCAGGACCCTGGCTGGGATCATGACCTGAGCTGAAGGCAGACACTTAACGCCTGAGCCACCCAGCACCCTGGACTTCTTTAATGCAATAACTGTCTGCAAAAGGCTAAGGGATCAGACAGACACCAGGATCTTAGATGAATGAAATGTTCAAACTACTTTTATTTACATCGGAGGGTCTCCTAGTGTGACAAGGAAAAGGATGGGGAAACACAAAAAGGGAAACTGGATGAGGATGGGGAAATACACAGAAGGCAAAGCCTGTCTACTTCTCTCTTTTGCCTTTTGTCGAACATATTTAAAAAAAATAGTGGAGACTAACCAAACCTGCCCACAGGGCACAGGGTGGGCTGGTACTCTTCAGGGGTAAAAGAGGATAGAAGTGAGCCACCACTGCATCAAAGCCTGGCACCCTGGGGGCTGGCCAGGGAGGAGAAGAGGGGGGCTGCTGCACTTCCCAGAGAGTCCTACAGACCTGCTCCTTGGCATCCCGGGCTTCGAGAACTCTCTTGGCTCCAAGCCCTACCCACACCACGTCACATCCTGTCCATACTCCGTCTCTGGCTGTGCCTGCCTCTCCCTGTAGAGTGGGGCCCCGTACACAAAAGAGTTGCCTCATGCTCATTCCAGGTTCGATTCTTTCTGAAACTGCCCTGGGTTTCTTTATCTCAACTCCTTGTGAGAACACAGGAAACTCTGCTTCCCTAATCCTGAAATATCTGCCTCAGGAAGGAAGGTATATCGTCTTTCCAGGGCCTCTGTTTTGCTTGTGAACCAGTTCGATAGCCTGCTTCATAAATGTGCTGCAAAAGCAAACCAATTCAGCTCTTCCTTGGAAATGGCATGTTCGAAAGATAATGCCCAAATCCATTCAAACAATGGGGAAATGTTAGGTCATAAAAGCAGGTACAAACTTTGCACGGACTGGACTAAACACGGCACTGAAGAGGTCTTTTGTTCTTATTTTAGTTAGTTTGGTCAGTTTGGGGGATGGGGGCGTATACAAGAATTGTTCAGGAGAAAAATCATTCATTTCTTCCTCACCGTTCTTACAGAACTTAGGGAATAGTCTGTTAATTCAACTTGTATCAAGTATGGATGAAATTCTTTTCTTATGCTTTATAAACACATACCCCCAGCTAGTTCAACATTTTATAATCAACTTTTATAAATAAGCAGACTAAGCCAAGACAGCTGAAAAGGTGACTATAATCGAATTAGAGAGCTGCCATGCTCACTATGAAAAGATTTCGATTAAAAATATTTGTCAGTCTTGGAACACTGAAAAAATAAAATTAAATTTAAAAAAAATGTTTGTCAGAGACGAAGAGTGGGGTGGGCCTGGGGTTGCCTTGGGGTCCCAGGATTCTGTTTCTATAAGTACAGTCTGTGCGTGTCACAATGACTTCTGGGCTGTCACCTGTGATTTCCAAGCTGGGCGCCAGTATTAATCACGTTCACATGAGCCTTAGATGATCTTTATTTCAGAGCTGATGATGGACCCATCTTTCAGTGAAAAATCATCAGAGAAGGCCTGGAAATAAATATATATATATATTTTTAACTCTATCTTGAGGTCCCTAAATTCCAAGGCATTTCTCCCTCCGTTCCTGAGAACCAGTGCCACAAATGTGAGGTGTTATTTGTGTACCAAACATCAGTGCAGCTCAAAAAAATAAAAATTAAAAAAACGACAGGCGCTCTTTGCCTCCAGCCTCTGAAGTCCGTCTATTAGGCAGTTTTTAAAGGCTCTTCCCAGGAACACCGTCCTGGTCTCCAGCCACTTTCTGCGCCGGGCCGCCGCCCTGTGTTCTGCTCCGCCCTGGCCTGCCCCTCCAGTTGCCCACCCAAGTGGCCCTGCCTCAAGTGTCCTCCAGCTCACACTGGGCCTCTCGAACAGCTCCCCGAGGATGTCCCCATTGAGGAGCGTGAACAAAAAGAGCTTTTTACAGGATCTCCCAGGCGCACAAGAGGGAGGCAGGCTTTGAGGAACCTGCCAAGGAGGGCAAAGGCCTCGCTTTGAAAACGCTTCTCCAGTTTGCTGACTCGTGGGACTTGGCAAGCTCAGGGAACAGCGCTGCCGGGAAGAAAGCCCCTGGACGGGCCTCCCTGGCGGGCACCCCCTGCTCTTTTCATGGAGCTCCATGTGACGCCCGTGAGGAAGCTGGCAGCAGGGCCTGGAGAATGAGGACTGTTTGTGAGGACCCCCTCCCCCGACTGCAGCCTGCACATCAGGACACATGCCTCCCGACTGCTAAGTAATGGCTGGGAAAAGGCCAGCACCCTGTCACCCAGAAGGCCCATCTACCCGCGACTCTGGCCTTCTGATCGCTCCCCTGGGGCCCACCTGGCCATCAGTTCTGTGTCTGTACGACATGCCGCAGGGCCCAGACAAGGACGGGGGCAGTCAGAATCAAGAAAGTGAGGAAAGGAAGTAGGAAAAATCCCAGTGACCACTGGAGCCGGTCTCCTTTGCGCTGGGGCAGCAATAAGGCCCAGCATTTCAGCCTGAGAAGTACTATATGGCGGTCCCACTCAGGCTGGGTTCTGGGTCGACAGCAACTTCTATGTTGTTACTCAGTTTTTCCATCTATCAAACAGGCCTAGGAGACACGGGCCCATGGGAAGTGTTCCATAAAGCCCCCTTGCTTAATCAGTCAACAAGAGGCAAATCCAAGTTTTAAATACTTCGTCCACTGACCAGCAGGGATGGGTGAATGAGAGAAAACCTCAGATGGCCGCCTCACCTATCTGTTTACTTTTCCTGCCTGAGCCTAACATGGCTTCAGGGCCCCGGATTCATGCTGGACTCACAGTGACCACGTCTCTTTCCGTGGAGGCCAAAAGAGGCAAGGACCTACCGACCACAAAGTGCTGTTGTGAAAATGCAGACGCATGAGAGCAAGGATCAAGGGCAAGTTCCCACACAAGAGGCGACCCTAAGCACCGCCCTGCTGAGATTTTAGGAGCAGAAAGAAAACGTGGTCACTTATAGAAGGCAAGAAGCACAAGTCAAAGCCTTTCTGCGAATCAGAAAAAGGCACGCCGTCCCAGTGGAAGAGTTACGAACATCCTCCCTGGGCAGACAAGTTCAGAAGAGGGTGCCGAGGTCAGCAATCCAGGTAGGACCTAGCATCCCTTCTTCCCAGGCTGGGGGTACAGAAAGGGGAGCCCCGCTGGAGGTCAGCCCCAGCTTGCCCCACCTGTCTGGGCACCGTACACACTCTCTGGGGCCCAAGCTCCGTGGCTAGACAGGCAATGGTCAAGGTCACACCAGAGCTCCTCACAGGTGCAGGAAGGAACACCAAAGCCATCTTCTTAAGAAGTAAACAATGTTGCCTGATTTAGATCTATTTGTTTTTTTTTTTTTTTCTGAATGGCTTTGAAGTGTCAGTTTCCAGGGAAACCCCCAATGCCCTTTCAAGGGGGACAGCAAGGACTCCAGCATGTTGCAGACAGTTAAGGAAGCCATGGCCAGGCCTAGGAGTGCGCGGTCAGCATGCGGTCAATACACACATGCACAGGTGAGCTCGCCCTCTGGGAGCCAACAGTCCAGTGCCTCAGAGAGACCAGCAGTAAGAGGGGCAGAGAAAGAGTTGACAGCCTTCTAGGACTGAGGCTTCGCAGGGGAGTTGGCCTCTGCTGGTAGGCAGGCTTCCAAGGAGGAGAACAGCCACCTTAAGGGGAAAGTATAAGCAAAACCAGGAGCCCAGAGAGCTTGTGATGCGGCCACAGCATGGGGTAGGTGGCTGCAAGCCAGCTGGGCCAACCTGGGAAAACTGTGAGAACAAGAGGGGTCAGAACATTGCTGCTGTAAGGCGGGGAGGTAATGTTTGACCTGTGCCTTAGGATGACTCTGACCAGACTGTGAAGACTAAAGATACTGAAGTCATCTAGAAGACTCGCAATGACCAAGGAAGAAGGCTGAGACACGAGGGCCAGGCCAGTAAGGAAGGAAAGGGGGAAACGGGGATGGGGATAGGGACAGGTGACTCTGCGGTCTCTCAACTGGACCGGCCAGAGGCTGGCAGTGGAGAGTGAGCACAGGAGTGAGAGCAGGTGTGGAAGAATAGCGCGCGATTCAGTTAAGGAAGATTCCAGTTTGAGATAAAACTCAGTCTTATAGAACTGTGTAACAATTAACAAACCAATTCGGCCATTTTAAAACTGAAAGGCAGGGGCATGAGTGCACAGTTAGGTGCCTGACTCTTGGTTTCAGCTCAGGTCCTGATTTCAGGGTTGCGGGATCGAGCCCCATTGGCCGTCTCTGTGCTCAGCATAAAGTCTGCTTATGACTCTCTCCCCCCATCTCCCCCTCTCAAAACAATACACAAATAAACATACAAAACTGAAGGCAAATGGGTGTCTGGGTGGCTCAGTCAGGTAAGTGTCCCATCTGACTCTTGATCTCAGGTCAGGTCTCGATCTTAGGGTCAAGCTCTCTGCTCACAGAGTCTACTTAAAAAAAAAAAAACAGGCAGAGAGATTGGTTGTGAACTAGGGAGCTACATGTGGGTTCCGGCCTTGTTCAGGTGGCTGTGGAAATGACCAGGTCAGGGTAGTGGCTCTCAGGTCCCTCGGGACCACCTGGGAACACGGGGACAGCCTTGCCCTTGCCCTCAGTCATTGTTCATGGGCTGCTGTCAGTACCTAGAGAGGGGAAATGGATTCCACGTACTCAGTTAAAAAAATTAAAAGTCAAGGAGATTCTTTCAACTTTTAACTCCTTTCTCATTAATTAACTAGAATATCTTCATCTGTTTACTTTTAGCTAAATAATCTCTTTAACTGATTAACTGAAATTAATTCCCCTCAGCCAGCAGGAAGGTCGGAGACAGCAGCCCCAGGAGAGAGCAGCTCAGATCACAGAGGCCATTTTGTCAGAGCAGAGAGTTGCTGGAGACACAGAGAGATAAAGATGTCAGGAGTGCATGGCTAGGAAGAATGGTTGATTTGAGCGCTGTGGGCAAATACGGCTCCGCAGTTGTGGGTGGTCACTAGAAAATGCTGTAAGGAGCCAAGCGGAAATAGGGGAGCCCTAGATCTTGTCCTAAGGGAAGGAGCATGCACAAGGGAGTCCTGGGGCTCCCAGAACAAGAGCTTCCTGCCAATCCTCTGGGCCCATCCCCAGATAAGGCCCCACGGGGGCTGTGGGGCGGGGTGCTCCTGTCCCAGGCTGTCTCAGCAGAGGGCCACTAAGGCTTTGCTGCCGTTAACCTCTGACCCCATGACCTGCATGACCTCTGCAGAATCATTTCAAAGTTGACCAAGACTTGCTAAATTATCACATGAAGAAAAGACAACAAGGCATGACTGGAAAATATAGGAGAATAAATGCAAAAATCTTGAAATTCTGCTGATCATGGAAAAGGACTATCTCAATCCAAACAAGCCTAGAATCAAAGGCCAACTTCTATAAAACTTCAAATACTGGCATTTAGTATAAAGTGTCATTTAGAAACAAATGACAAAAGAAAAATATGAGCATCTTAAAAGCTGATTAGCAAAGTGCCCGAGAAAGAAAAAAAAGGAGGTTCTATTTTTCTTTTATCTGGAACCTAGGTGAGGGGTGACCCCAACTGCCCTGATTCTTGTTTCTTTTTTAAGTATAATTTTATTTATTTGGCAGAGAGAAACACAGCGAGAGAGGGACCACAAGCAGGGGGAGGAGAGAAGGAGAAGCAGGCTTCCCACCAAGCAGGAGCCCAATGGGGGACTCGATCCTGGGACTCTGGAATCATGACCTGAGCCGAAGGCAGACACTTAATGACTGAACCACCCAGGTGCCCCTAACTGCCCTGATTCTAACATTCCTGACTACACAGGAAGGCTGACAACTATCCCAGGGGCCCCCACTCTGCTGGTTTAGGGCAGTGAACCCCTTAGTCGGCTGGTCACCTGGGCCCAGGTCTCAGGAGAATCGAGGCCTGCAAAGCCAGGCTGTTGGGACCACGGAAGTGTGGGTTTGGGCGTGAGCCAGACTCCTCCCAGTTCTCTCAGCTCCCAGACTGCCCCTTCCTGGACAGAGTCCCAGCACAGGGCACACAACTCCCCCGAACTCAAAAAATGGGGCTTCAAAAACCCACTAGATAGGATTCAAATGGAAAGGAACCTAAGGCACACAGTGTTTGGTGCCCAGGGAGCCCCCCATCAGCATGAGCCGGGCCATGTCTATGAGTTGCCCCGTTAGGGCGGGCTGACCCAGCAGTGACAGCCCACAGTGAGAGGGAGGCAGGCATGCCCACCCCGGCCGCCTCCCTGGCCCACGTACAGTGCCTGGGGCACGCGGCCCCAGCTTGGGCTCCTGGGGGGAGGCTGGAGCGTGCTCAGAACCCAGGCAAGCTTGAGAGCCTCTGAGCAGGCCTGTGGAAGTCACAGTCACGCAAGGAAGCCACAGCCCCAGGCCACCATGGCTCCCGTGGGCTGAGCGGGGAGGGAGGCAGGGAGCCACCGCCACCAAGAGAAGCAAGCGGCAAGGGTTTGTCGGTGCTCAGTGACGAAGAATCGTGTACCCCAGGGGAATGCGGGAAAGCACAACTAGCACCAGCAGTCGCTCCACTCCTGCCCACGACTGTCCTCCTGAGCCCCTGGGGTCTTCTCATTGGCAGGGAGAGGGGCACGGGTGTGCTAGCCTCAGGGCCCCATGGGGCACCGGCCTCCTTGGGGGGTGTGCACAGAAAACACTGCCCCTGGTACATGCTAAAGAGATGAAATAAGACCCTTTTATTTTCCAAGATTTTGCACGCATGTCCTTGAGCTGCTCCTGCTGCCTTTATCAGCGGCTATGCAACATTCACAGGCACAGGATGGGGAGGAAAGATGCAGAGAGACTGGAGATGCAAGGGTTTTGTTCACTGAGCCATGTTCACTGAGCTCCTACTACATAGCAAAGATGCCCGCACGGTAGACTCAGCCGTCTTCTCCCCCAACCTCCCCCTCTGGCCCCACCTGGGCAGGAGCCTATGAAAGCTCTTTTGTGCTCAAGTACAGTTATTATAAGCTGTGGTCCCCTAGACATCGACCTCTTTATATGTTGACAGTATGACTTCCTGTGATATTACCAAGTCTCTCCTGTCGTCCCAGTAACAAACGCTGATACCTGGGTGGTTTTTCTCTCTTCTTCTTCTTCTCTCAACAAAGCACTTTGACATTTAATGCATCATCAAAAAGTTTCTGAGGTTTTGGGGCTAAAACTCTGCAAGTATTACTTCCTGTCTCGGCTGTAGCTCAGGCACCCGAGCAGCCCAGAGCTCTGAAGGAGGGCTGTTGCCATGCTGTCGGCTTCAGCAGATGATCTCAAAGATCTCAAAACCCATCCTGCCCTCAGTGAACCCTCTCAAAGTCTGAGCAATATGCTCCAGACCAGAAACCTAAAGGGTCACTGGTTTCTGTCTCTTAGGTCCAGGGTCCTTGTGCAAGTCACTTAATCTCTCTGCTACTCAGGAGGGTAGAATTGCAGAGCTGTGCAAAATGATCTCCAGGGAATAGTCTGGTATCCAATTCCCTGGTGTCCAAGGACAGACTTGGACTGCCCTCGGGGCTCTAAGGTGACCTGTGGTGGAACCACGCATGTTTCCTAGAGGTAGGAAGATGACCTTGGTGTCCCCCAGAAATGGCCCAGCACCATCGGAATCTGCTGCACCTGCTCCGTAGAAGCTGGAGTTTGCACCCAGCAAGTCAGAAGAGCTTGACTCCTCATTCCTTAGGGTGCTCGTGCTCTTGGTCAGATCCAACGCTAGGCTCGGGGATACAAGGATTTTAGACAGCAAAGCCCACGGCCTCTGGGAGGTCGTGCGAACCAACAACTACCCACGGGGTAGTGCTGGGACAGGGCTGAGAGGCACAGCAAGGGAGCCCGGAAATATCCCGACTGATTGCAGAGAGGAGCAGGGAGGGAAGGCTTCGGCGAGGAACTGACACTTGAGCTGACTCAAGATTTCAGCAGAGGTTGACCAGGTAGACATTCCAGGCAAAGGCAGCAGGAGTGCCAAAAGCCACAGCTCTAGGATGAGGCCTGGTGGGGAGTTCCACACCGATCAACTGGACCGGGCCATGGGGTGCACGGGCAGTGCTGCGAGGCTTCGCCATCTGCTAAGCAGTGTGGCTCTTTCTTGCTTCTGGTTTTTAAGCGGGGAGGGGAGCGGGGGGGGGGCACAGTAAGGCTATGTAGGGGGAGGATCAGGACACTGGTTTTGGGGGCCATCCACACTTCACACTGAATCCCTGCCCTTATCAATAGTATAACCTCTGGTGAAATACTTCATCCGTCTCTGTCTCCATCGTCTCATCTGCAAAACGACATAATGACGCCTGTGTCCTCAGTTGTTATGAGGAGGGCCGTGCTGAGCACAAGTGCCTGATGTTCACATCTAGCAGCTGGCTAAAGTGAGAGGTGAGGTCTTGATTTGGGCTTTCAGAATTCTTACTTGAATGCCATCTGGAAGGTGGGTGGGAGGGAGTGGGACAGGTGCCAGGGCTCAATCCAAAGTGCAAACGACATACTACAGAGAAGAGGTGATTTAATTTGAAGGGGAAAGAGGGGAGGAGTCCGGAAAGGGTTCACAGGGGAGGTGACATAGGAAACGGGTCTTGTTGGAAGAAATGAAGAGGGAACAACACAGACGGGAACCAGAATCATGAAAGTTTAAGGTGTATGGGAGCAATGAGAACCATCCAGAGCCAATGAGTCTGCACTCGGGTGGAGGGACAGGGAGGAAGACTCTTGTGGTTCCACATTCAGGAGGCACACGGGACATGACCACTGTGTCGGGGGGCAGGGCTGTCATGAGTTGGGCCAGATCCTGTTCCGGTGAAGGCCTCACTCAGGAATGTGGACTGCATTCAGTAGGTATCCAGGAGCCTACTCCTTTTATTAGAGTTACATATTTCCTGTCCACTGATCCACAAATACGTTTTTAAGGACGGAGGCATCTGTAGAAGTCTTCCAAACACCCCTGGCTCTCCCGAGCTCAAGGAAAATGAACCGAATCTCTTCATGCTTCCTTATAACCAAGGCAGAGGGTCCTCTCTCTCCCATGCGTGCTGAAGTTAATAGGAACAGCTGACTTGGCTCTGCCTGTGCTTTCACTGTCTTAACTCACTGGATCCTCATGCTACGAGCAACATTGTTATTTTCCCACTTGATGGATAAGGAAACGAGACACAGGGCCATGAACTTAGCCAAGGTGACCCAACTAGTAATGGGCCAATGGGCAGTCCGGCACAGGAGCCTGCAGAAAAAGGATCAGAGGTTTCTCTGCTAGCATAGGGAAGGATCCCGGCACACGCATGGCCAGTGGGCCCCCAAGGGAAGTCAGACGGCCACGTGAGGACCTTTTATCACCTCCACCCTACAGATGAGGAACAAACACAAAGAACTATTTCCCAGTAACTGGGACGGCCAAAATGTGAACCCGGAGCAGCCTGGATGCAAAGTCCATTTCTCCCCCTGCAGCCCTACCACCCGGCAGGCCCTTTGCCCAACACATACTCACTTTCTACCCAAGAATAGGGAAGGAGTTTCAACAGCACCCCTGCTTCCTGACCCATGCAGCCGGGAAACAACCCAGAAAGTGTGTGCCAGGGACAGTGCCCAACCGTGTACTTTGTATCCCTCCTCTTCTCTATCGTAACCACTGGACATGGGACCAGAAGTAAGCCTTCTCTACTTTCAAGGGGGTGAGGGAACAAGAAGAGCGCCCTTTCCCCTTTGTTTCCAACTGCCTGAGCCTCTGGCAGATCCAACTTCTTCCAACAGTGGTAGGCAGGTCTCATCTCTATCTAAGAAGCCCTTAGGATATTAGCTGTGTGGCAAGGTACAGCCTGGGAGGAAGCCAGACATATCCCGTTGAAAACCTAACTCTGTCTAGGCGACCAACTTCCCCCAGGTCCCTGGGGGAGTCATTAAATGTCTGTATCTTCATTTCCTCCACGGTAGAAAAGGGGGAATAATTCTGACCTACCTCACCAGAGTGCTGTAAGTAGGAATAACTAATTAACGCTAGCGAAGCACTTTAAAAGTAAAAAGCACTTTGCAATAATTAACGTGGCTTCTACTTTCATCTCCTGCAGCCTCATAAATAGAAGCAAGATCCCAGATAGCTACACTTGGGAAGGAGCATGCCCAGGCAGTGGCTTTCCCGAGAAGGTTCAAGGGCGGGCCTGTCAGGGCCATCGGAGCTGTCTGGGGCTCCCAGCCACTGGAGACTGTTCCAAGCTGACAATTCTAAATCCATTTGCATCCACTTAGCTTTCTAGAGACCAAGGCCTTTTTCAGTTACAGCAAATAGCCATGAATGTGAAGCTCTGAGCAGGGGATGCAGGGCAAAAAGGATTGGGAAGTCTCTGGGACTCCTGCTGACTTGTCTTGAAAAATCAAGATGAACTTTTTTCTTCAAAGGCTTTGCTTTTATTCATCATCATTATAAAAATAGTTAAGTCCTTCAGGTCTGCAGTTGCAGTGGGAGCGTACAGAATG
>PITA01018140.1:5528-41142 GCA_004023965.1 Spilogale gracilis | reverse complement strand
TCCACCCCCCTCCCTCCAAGTCCCTCAGTTTGTTTCTGTGTCCAAAGTCTCTGTTGTTTCGTTTCCTTCCCTAGATTACCCTAGTTCCCATTTACTTTCCTTCTCCCACTGTCCTCCAGTTTACCCCTCATGCACCGCAAGTAAGTGAAATCATGCAACACTTGACTTTCTCTTCTTGGCTTATTTCACTCAGCATAATCTCTTCCAGTCCAGTCCATGTTGCTACAAAAGTTGGATATTCGTCCTTTCTGATGGAGGCATAGTATTCCATTGTATATATGTACCACATCTTCTTTATCCATATTCATCTGTTGATGGGCACCTTGGCTCTTTCCACAGTTTGGCGATTGTGGCCATTGCTGCGATGAACATTGGGGTGCATATGGCCCTTCTTTTCACTACATCCGTATCTTTCCGTGGTATTTTCTTATGGCAACCCGAGCCATCTTACTTTTTTTACTTTGTTACACTGATATATAGGTTTTCCTACTTGTACTTATTTAGACTCTTATTATGATTTTTTGTTACTTGTGCTTCTATCTAATCTATAAAAAATACTAGTCTTATATTCATAAAAGATTTAACATTAAATAAATCCTTCAAAACATGCATCATTATGTCATATATTTTAGTAGATATGCTGCCCAGGTTATCTTTACAATGAACTAAATTCAAAGGAAAACGTAAATTCATTTTCATAGAAATGCATTGAGAGTCTCAGCTCTCACACCACTATCTTTAAGAGCCTCACACAAATCTACCTCTCTTCCTGCAGATACAGACTTTTAATAATAACACACACCATTTCTGTACTTGGCAATTTGTGATATGGTTCTTTGTCTCACTCCAGGATTCCTTGAGATGAATGTTAGCTGTAGTAACTTGTGTATCTGTTCACCAAATCAGCTTCTCATCCACACTCTGGGTGAGGATTCTAATTTAGAGTCCTGTTGAAGTTGGGCTTGATCAGGCCAGATTTTCCTTGACCAATGACATGTGCACAGAAATGACCTAGATCTCTTACACACCGAAGCTGTAAGAGCAGAGCTTTCTTCCTCACACCTTTTCTCCTTGCCCTGGGAACTGGGAGGCTCTCGGTGGCAGCTGTGCCGTGTGCCTGGGTCACAGGGAAGACAACGCAGAGCAGAGCCTCAGGCCATGTCCAGTAGACTTGACACATGAGCTGGGAAGTCCTTGTTGTGGTAAGCCACTGAGAGTTTGGAGTTTGTTTTTTTTTAAGGGCTGCAAATCCTAGCCCAATCCCACCAATACAACATTATGTAAGACCCTTGTGGTGTGTGTGTCTATAGGTCCCACACAGGCTAGGTTTTTCTTGCGAAAGCATGTGTAATGGACACAGGGAAAACTCCATTTTTAAATATTTTACTTATTTATTTATTTATTGAGAAAGAGAGAGAGAGAGAGAGAGAGAGAGAGAGAGAGAGAGAGAATGAGCATGGGCAGGGGGAGAAGCAGAGGGAGATGCAGGCTGTCCACTGAGCAGGGAGCCAGAGCAGGGGTGGGAGTGGGGTGGGGGAATGTCTCTCGGAACCTGGGATCATGACTTGAGCCAAGGGCAGACTTAACCAACTAAGCCACCCAGGTGCTCCTAGGGGAATCTTTATGCCGTTGTTGAAGGTATTGTTAATAAAGGTCCTTCAGTTCTCAGCCTACAGTGGCAGAAAGGCATCTTAACCACGTCATGTCCAGAACCTTCTAGGCTGGCTCACTTCTGGTAGCTGATGGAGGTAGGGCTATAAAGGCTAGGCCAACGGAGGGCAGCTCCATTGGGTCATTCAGCTCTAGTGCTCCTTGTGACATGGGTGATGTGTTGATGCGCCTGCACCTCAGTTTGACTTCTTCCTTTGCCCAATCCTACTTCCTTCCCTTCTGGTCCACAGATGTCGACCACAAGGGGACTTCCTGATAAACCTTTTGCACATTCAACACTGTTTCAGAGTCTTCTTTCCAAAGAACCCAGTCTGCAACCAACATGCCTACCTTTGAAGAAAATAAGAGAAGTGAGTGAGTGTGTGTGGAGGGGGGAGGGGATGTGTGAGTGTACACATATATGCACCCAGTGGGTCTCTGTGTTGGTTGTCTCCCCACTTTCTTTCTTTGGTGACCCATTTGTTCATAAATATGCCATTATTACTAATTAGCTGGAGCCAACCTCTGCTCCTGTGGGCCTTGGAGACCATCTACCTTCTTCTAGTAGATGTGTCAAATGTGCGAGCATAACTTTTAGAGTGTGACCTAGTTTCTTTGCTTAAAGTCACTGGAAATAAGAAGGACCATTCAGAGGTCAAGAGGCTGGGCCACTTTAATTTTTGCTTTTTATTTCTTCCTAAGATTCCTCAGTATATTAAAAAAATGAAAAAATGCCAATAGAGTATCACAAATTTTGTGGTGGATTTTGAATATTTATATTTAAAAGATTAATTCTTTCAGCCCAAAATACAGTACAATGTAATTACTTCCACATTGCCCGAAATAATTATAGGATTTATCATAGAATATGAATTCCTGGCACTACAGGTAGTATTGTCCCGTAAATTTTTTTTGTTTGTTTTTCTCAACCTATGGGTCACACTCCATTAGAAGGTCATGAAATCAATTAGTCTGTGAAGAACAGGGCAACCAAAGTGTGAAAAACTGCTTCACCCTCTCTCTCTTCAGCCAGGGTGAATTAACTGAAAATTTGTATGTGGAATTTGTGATTACCCCTTCTAGCCAAAAGAGCTTCAGTAATTTATCCTGACTTTCTCCACTTTTCCCATCCCTTTCCCCTTCACCTCCATCTGCCCTGGTTGTAACCAATAGTTTAAGAAACTTTCAGTTGCACACAATGGAACAAAAATACACACTATATTGCATGTGGTAATAGTAAAAGTGTTTGTTTTGTTTTGTTTGTTTGTTTGTTTTATAATCTTCCTGCCCAGCATGGAACCTAATGTAAGGCTTGACCTCATGACCCTAAGATTAAGAACTGAGGTAATACCAAGAGTCAAATACTTAACCACCTAAGTCACCCAGCTCCCCACTGCCCCCCCCCCCCCGCCCAGTGGTAAAAGTATTTTTTGTGCTGGGTTGTGATATAGAATAGATTTCTTATTGACGTATGTTTTAAGACATTTGGGAGCTAGTATCTTAATGTACATATTGGGTTGAATGATAGATGACTTCTTTTAATATCACCAGTGTCTCTATGATGAAGTATTTACATTATTTTTGAGATGTTAAAAGTCAAAATTTGACTCTTCTAAAAAATGTAGACTTGGGGCAAATGAATCTTCTGGTCCTTCTCCAAAAGAGGCTACTTTGCCCCCATTATCTCCTCTTCATACCCCTTCATCAAAGCATAAAGTTAGACTTTATATGTTTTCAGCAAATAGTCTCAACCTCATTGCTGTGGCTTTACAAAAACAGAGGAGAAGCAAAAGGAAAGGGTCTTTTATTTGTTTTTAATTTTTTTTGATCTATTTATTTGAGAGAGAGAAAGAGAGTGCTGTGAGAACACAAGCAGAGGGAGGGGCAGGAGGAAAAAAAGAAGCAGACTCCCCCTGAGCAGGAAGCCTGACATGGTGCTCAGTCCCAGGACTCCAGGATCATGACCTGTGCCAAAGGTAGATGCTTAACCAACTGAGTCACCCAGGTGCCCTGGAAAGGGTCTTTTATTGCACTTTTTCCCTCAGACACATAACTCTAGGGAGCTGCAAAAGGTAACTCAGTGAGAATGGTGGTTCAGTCCAGCAGACATTTCTGGTGTACATATGCATTCCTCACAACAACCCTGGCAGAGAGCCTGCCATTCCTCCTGGTTTAGAGCCAGAATCTTGAGGTTCAGAGAGGTAGCAAAACCATATAGACACTAACTGCCATAAATAGATTTTCTGATTTGTATCCCAGTGGCTGTTTATCCAACAATAATTTGTCAAGGATGCACCATGTTCTAGAAAATGTGTGCTATACCTGGAGGATATGAAACTGAGAGAGATATGGTGTCTGCCTTCAAGGAGCTTGAATCACACTGGTGTAAAAATACATTTAAAACTTGATCAAAATAAAGTAAGATAATATAGCCATAATAACTACCACTGACAGAGCACTTACTCGGGGGCACGTATGAGATCTACACAGTGCTGTGGAGACCCCGAGGAGAAGAGTTGTTTTGGGATAGGGATCAGGTAAGCTTTTGTATCCATGGGAAAAAAATAGTTGGAATATCCAGTAGCCAGAGGGGAGATCAGGACCCCTGAGAACAGTGGGAATTGTGTGTGCAGAGGAACTGGCCGGGTGAGAAAGAGCTTTCTGTTTCAGGATGCATGCAAGACTTGGCTATGTGGTAGGGAAGGAGATCAGGAATATTCCAGAGTTTCTACTTGAACAGCAAGGTGGGAAGTGGGATAAAGGTGATCACTGAATTTTAGAAGTTTGCTAAAGATTCAGTATTTTGATCTTAACACAGATATTCACTGTTTAGAAGAATTAGCAGTTTTGAAACTGTTAGGTTTACATTTTTCATAAATAATAAGTTGTGGGCAAAGCTGGTTAAAATCAGGAATTTTGGGGGCGCCTGGGTGGCTCAGTCAGTTAAGTGGCTGCCTTCAGCTCAGGTCATGATCCCAGGGTCCTGGGATTGAGTCCCGCATCGGGATCCCTGCTCAGGGGGAGCCTGCTTCTCCCTTTCTCTGCCTGCCTCTCTGCCTACTTGTGATCTCTCTCTGTCAAATAATAAATAAAATATTAAAAAAAAACAGGCGTTTTTGTTGTTATTGTTGTTACAGCATTTATGTGGGAAAGAAGAAAGTATCTTGCTGCACTTGAATATGCAAACTTCTCAATGAATGGCTCTTGTCTCTTGATTTAAAATCTATACCTAAAAGATTAATGAAATAGGAGAACTCAGTTTTAGAATGTTTATATACCCAAGAAACGAATACAGTAGGCAGATAATGGATAGAGAATAACTAGAAGACACAGTCTTGTTGAATGAAAACAAGATCCAGTTAAAAATAAAATTTGAATTCAATGATGTTTGACTAGTCCTGTCATTACTTTGTTATTTTAGTCATTATTTGGATGGATCTAGAAAGGATAAGACATCATGATCTAAAAATAAACTTTTATTTTATTTTTTTAAAGATTTTATTTTTAAGCAATCATTGCACCCAATGTGGGGTTCAATTGTATCATCCTGAGATCAAGAGGTACAGGCTCTGGGGCGCCTGGGTGGCTCAGTTGGTTAAGGGACTGCCTTCGGCTCGGGTCATGATCCCAGAGACCCAGGATCCAGCCACACATCAGGCTCCCTGCTCGGCGGGAAGCCTGCTTCTCCCTCTCTCACTCCCCCTGCTTGTGTTCCCTCTATCAAATAAATAAAAATCTTAAAAAAAAAAAAAAAAAAAGAGTTACACACTCGAACACCTTAGCCAGCAGAGTGAAGCGTCCCTAATGATAAACTTTTAAAAGTATGAAAGTTTAAGTCTATAGGAGTCAAAGCATGTGCTAAATTGAAAAAAAAAAATTGGGGGAAAGATTTTATTTATTTATTTTACAGAGAAAAGGATAGAGAGCATGCAGGGGGAGGAACAGAGGGTGCAGGAGAGCGGAGCCCCGGGCATGGGGCATCACTGGGGGAAGGGAAGGCTTAATCTCAGGACACTGAGATCCTGACCCCAGTGAAATCAAGAGCTGGAAGCTTAACAAGCTGTTACCCAGGTGCCCCAGAAAACATTTTTAATTACTGACTCAAGTCCTTTTTTAAACTGGTGAAAATAGAAAATGTTGTGCTTTTTAGGGAAAAAATGGAGGTAATGCTTTAGAAAAGAAAGCAAGGCAGGAAGGAGATGTGTATGTTGTGTATACATACTGTATTTGTGCCGCTTTATGTGTACACACATACTTGCCCTCCACATACCTGCTGTCATATGTACCTCTGTAACAAGTATCTCTCATGCAAAATTTAAATAACCAGAGATCTCAGAAAAACAGTATCAATACTACACAATTATAATTGAAATTCTTAATGACGATTCTGTGACTCTGAAGGATCTTGAGATGCCTCTGGGATCCTCGAGGCTGTATTAAATTATGTCAAGGTCAATATTAGTGTTAATTATATTTTATTATATTATTTGAATATTGGTTATCCCTCTGTGCTATACACTGTTACTCTCATTTGACCTAATAGCTAATTAACTCTCTTTTAATTTGCTGTGTGTGAATATTTGTGAAAAAGTGCATTAACATGCACGTTTGATTTCATAACTGAGCTTTAGCTGTGAGTGTAAATGTGGCATTTAATAAAACCTCCCATTAATATGGAAAAAATATAACCTAGATGCCCTGTTACCATGTCATTTATGTTTGCGTCTACATTGAAGTTTTTAGGCATTTGGTAGGAAAAAGGTGGGTTTTTTGGTTTACGAAGAAAAATCAAGCTATAATGTTAGTGTATGGAGTCAGTGAGCCCTTGCAAGTCTGTAGTTTACTGTTTTGTTCTCTAGCTTTGCTTCTGTAGGTCTGTTCGTCTCAGGGAGTTATAAATTCTGATTGTTGGTAATAATGCTTGATTTGTTAGAGACACCTTGGGACAATCAACTTTGCCAGAGTGTGTTTTCTAATTCTCCCTAGATTTGCAAACATAACAACCAAGATTGGGTGTTCAGGACAGACAAGCCATTCTTTTGGAGCCTTCTTCTCTAACCCAGCTCTAATCTGAAGGGATGATAAGAGGCTTGTTTGCAGGCTAGTAATAATGGCCAGTGTACTGGATTCCACTTACTGGATTTCAGTCACTGCTAAGAGCTTTAAGTGCTTCAGCTCCTTTAATTCACAGTACAACTCTATGAGATTCTTGGTGTTTTACTTGTGAGAAAGCTGGGGTGCACGCATTCAACAAGTGCCCATTAAACATATACTATGTGTCAGGCACAGATCTAGATTTGGGTCCACAGCAAAGAGTAAAATAGATGCAATGTCCTCACCCTCTTAGAGTTTATGTTTGCGGTAGCCTCCAAAAGAGGTTTTGAGAACTTGGAAACCTCACTCTAGAATGCCTTTTCCGTTCAACAAGTATTTCTGAATGTTTACTGTGCGTGGCTTAATAGGAATAGCACAAGACTGAGAGTCAGAAAGTCTCATGGTTGTGTCTTTGACACTAGTTAGGTGCAAGTACTCAAACTTCTCTGACCTTATCAGTTTTAGAGAAGAGGACACTGAGTTACTCTAATTTTATAATGGTTCCATGTGTCTAAAACATTTTAGATACAGTGTATAAAAATGTATATACTCAGGAAGCATATGCCAAATGCTGACCTGGGGGAATGTCAGCCTTCTATAGGGTTATGTAGTTTCAAGGCTCATTATTGTGACTCAGTGAGCAGATTGGAAAGATGCTATTATTTCAGTTTTACATTTGTAAAAACTGAGGCCAAGTGGCTCATAACTAACAAACATTGGGACAAAGATTCAAATTCCTCTCTTCTCACAAATGCTGGCCCAGCTCAGTCTCTCTTTGGAAGATAGGATTGAGCTTGTCTTGGAAAGAATTACTAATCTTTTACTATATTCAAGACACTATGAACAAAGGTAAACAGAATATGGATTCTACTTTACAGCACCTGAAGTTCAGGAGAGGGGAGAACACTTACATGTAAAAACTCCTAAGAAAGAATAAAATGGCAAGAGTCTTAAGGAAGATTAAGTGGGAATTGATTGGTAGGATTAACTATTTTAAGTGGGCTTAAAAGAGAAGATTACATAGAAAAACACCATTTAAGCTCAACATATATGGACATATGGGCTGGGGGAAATATTCTAAGTGAAAGTGATAGCAAAAGGTAAGTTATGGAAATAGGAAAGAATTAAGGAACAGCCCAGAATTCAGTTTAGCTGGAGCAAGAAGTGGGTAAAGGCCGTGGTAGAGAGGCTGGTGAGATGGGCTTGTGGCCGGTGGTGGAGGTCTGCAGGATTTTGAACTTTGTTTTGTAAGCTCCTGGGAGCGAAAGGACATTTCTGAGCAAGGGAGTGTATGATCGAAGTTATGCTTTGGGAAATCCAACCCATCGACTATGTATAAAATGGACTGGATTGTGGAATAAAAAGGCAGAATGTTATGCAGGCTGCATGTTGCCAGGAATAGGAGAGATGGATCTATAGAGCCTAGAATATTGAAGGATTTCCTGGAGCAGGGATTACTTGGTCTGGGCTTTAAAAAAATGGTCAGATTTGCTTAAGAGAGGTCTTGATGGATAAGGATGAGGAAGAGTGAAATTATATCATTCATTCTCATGAGGACACTGGTCGTTTTAGAAATAAAAAGATCTATACCAAAAAAAAAAAAAAGATCTATACCCTTTGAACAGCAAAGTGAATAAACAGAAGTGCCCCCAGAGTGAATCTGAGGGTTCAGAAAGTTCTGGAATCAACCTAGGATGCAGAGGTAGGGACCAGATCTGCCTCCTGGGCTGCATGACCTAATCCTAGCGCAAGTTTAGCCTAAGAGGAATACTTACCACCACTCTGAGGGGCCACAAAACTGTAACACAACCCTTAAGGATAGTATCAGGATTTATCATATATTGCCCAGTAGCATCAAAACTTAAACTATAATCATTAGATTTGCAGAGGATGGATGGACAGAGTTAGACCAGGTGACTGGACAAAGCACAGAAGCTCAGCCTGAAGCAATGTAGCTCTGCTGCGAACAGCTGGGAAACAGCTGCAACTGACCGCCCCTGGGGGCAAAGTGCTGCTAGCACAAGCATGCTCAGTACCAGAAGCGACCGGAAGTCTGCAAGGCCAAGTACTGGCCATCAACCTGAGATACCCCTTAGGAGGCAGGTCTCTTTCTCCTGGTTGACTTCCTGTATTTCACTTGCCCAGGAAGGAAAAATATCATCAGAGTATCCTTCTGGCTTCAAAGGGAGATCAGGAAACTTCCTTGTGAGTTTCTTAGGTCTTACATGCCATCCTTGTCTACACCACAGGCCTCTGCAACTGCCAGACTTCAGTTTCTTAGAATGTTTGTGTTTAAGAAATTCAAGAAGTTGTCTGAGAATGGCGCACCTGGGTGGTTCAGCTGGCTAGGTGTTTGCCTTCAGCTCAGGTCCTGGGATCAAGCCCTGTAACAGGTTCCTTAGTAGGGAGCCTGGTTCTCCCTTTCCCTCTGCCTGCTGTTCCCCAGACTGTCTGCCTGTGCGCGCTCTCTCTCTCTCTCTCTCTCTCGCTCTCGCTCTCGCTCTCGCTCTCGCTCTACGTCAAATAAATAAATAAAATATTTTTTTAAAAAGATGTTGTCTGAGGTGATTCATCATTTTCTATTATCCCCACCAGAGAATGGAAATTCCAGTTGCTCCACGCTCTTTCCAACAGTGGTTAGGCTCTACACATTTAGTCATTCTAATAGGTGTGTACTGCTACCATTATCATGTTAATTCACATTTTCCCTTAAGGATCTTTTCATATGCTTATTTGCTATAGTTTATCTTCTTTGGAGCAGTGTCTGTTTAGGTCTTTGGTCCATTTAAAAAAATTGGAAGTTCATCATCTTCTTTTGAGTTGTAGTTTCTGTGTATTTTAGATACAAATTTTGATCAGTCCCATACATCGCAAATATTTTTTCCCCCAGTTTGTGGCTTGTCTTTTTACTTTTTTTCACAGTTTAAGAGCAAAAGTGTTTTTCTTTTTTTTTAAGGATTTTATTTATTTATTTGACACAGAGAAACACAGCTAGAGAGGGAACACAAGCAAGGGGAGTGAGAGAGGGAGAAGCAGGCCTCCTGCCGAGCAGGGAGCCTGGCACGGGGCTCGATCCCGGGTCTCTGGGATCATGACCTGAGCCGAAGGCAGTCGCCCAACCAACTGAGCCACCCAGGCGCCCCAAGAGAAAAAGTTTTTAATTTTAAAAACATTTTTGCTTTCTCCTTCCCCTCTCTTTCTTTTTTTTTAATAGAAATTTTTTAAAAAGATTTTTATTTATTTATTTGACAGAGAGAAACACAGACAGAGAGGGACCAGAAGCAGGGGGAGTGAGAAAGGGACAAGCAGGCCTCCCACCGAGCAGGGAGCCTGGATGTGGGGCTTGATCCGGGATCATGACCCAAACCGAAGGCAGTCGCTTAGCCAACTGAGCCACCCAGGCACCCCATTCCCCTCTCTCTCTTTCTATTGCAGGAGTAAGGCAGATTTTTCCGGCTCAACCTTGGCTGATGTTTGGGCAGGATCATGTTGGGGTCAAATTGCTCCTGAGTTTAGTTCACGCATCCCCCTTTCTATATGTTTGTGATTATATGGTTTTTGTGGCGAAGAGTAGAGGAGCAGAGTGAAGGAGGACCAGCTAGGGTGGAGTTTTTATGAGAACTAACGTGAGATCTTCAGTTCACTCAAGAATGGCACTGAACCCATTCCAAAGGATTTTGAGGGAGTTTCTCTTCTATTCATTAAAAGCAGATTCCTTGACAGCTGTCTTCTTGGACTCCCTAATATCCCTTACAAATGTGACTTATGTAGGAAGGAAAGATTTGTCTGAACCTGGTGACTTGTGGTGGTAGATTCCCTTAAGGGCCACCTCAAGTGACCTCAAAGTATTCATGGCTCCTGATCCATTTCAGTCATGTCCAAGCACTTCAGGGGCTACAAGGTCACTGCTTGGTAAATTTATTTACTTGGAGAGGATTCAAAGTCAAGGCTAAGAATAGCTACTCCTAATTTCCAGAAAGTTATCTGGAACACTCTTTAAGAGCTACTTCATGATCCTCTAAAAACTGTTTCTAAACTTGTGTTCCTATAGTAGAGCCATCTAAGTAAACACAGATGATTGTTTCCAGCCACACACTTAATGAATCAGAATTTCTAGTCTGTGGGTCTCCATGTGATTCTTACTTACACCCAAATTTTAGAAACTGGGAAGAAATGTCTTTCCCTGTGTACTTGGTCAGTTATATAATATGAATGCTGACCTTTGTCCTGGGGCAAAAGGGTCATAGGAAGGGAGAATTTATAACCTGTGTCATGTCTTTTATAATCAAAATTATGTGCTTCTAGAGAAAGTGTAGGAAAAAAGCAGGGTGAGATTCCCACACCTACCTGTGGACGAGAAGGAGTTAACTTGCAGGATGCTAACTAGCAGGGCTGGATTATTACCTGCTCTAGGCAGGAATGCACCTCAGTCTATTGGCTGCAGGCGACAGAGTCCCTAAGGGGTGTGGGGCAGAGGCCTCTGTGGTTGGGAGGCATTATTTACTGCCTATTCTGTGGGGCTGAGAGAAATGGATGTCATTTTATTGAAGTCAGGAGTGGAGGAGAATGGCAGAAGTCATTTCCTAGAGGTTTGGCATTTGGTTGCAGAGGTATAATACATGTCAGAGAATGGCTTTCTATTTGTTTTCTAACAAGATACAAACCTTCTTGTAATGCTAAAAAAGAAATGGTGTTTATCACAAAATACAAAAAACTGCAGACAACTGAGACATCCCATTTATGCACCCTGTGAGACCATCCAAGCCAATAATAGAGGTTTTCAGCCATATGGGATGTACGCTGTACTTTCCCACTTCCTCATAACTATGTATTTTCTCCTAACATTCATCATATTCTATCCATCTTCCAAAGATAGACTTAAATGCCAAGCACCTCCTAACTGTACTCCCATCCTCCACCTCCATCCTCCTCATTTTGCTGCTGTTTTCAACTCTTCCTTTCTATGGGAACTCATTGCCTTGCTCAGATTAAGTCTCCTCACTGTCCTCACAGCGCCAGGCACAGGATCTCTTTCATCATACTTGCCATGTTTTCCTCATTATCAAAAATATCTTTCCCTTTTCTGCTGTTTTAATATAATCTGATTTTAAGATCAGAATAAATCCCACATCTTTCTCAAGTTTTTGCCTGACCTTGGAAAACTATCACTATTTCTGCCTCCTCTGCTATTCTAAGAATCTGTACCTTTTCTTTGGTATTTTTTCATGATTTATATGATTTATTATATTTTTGTGAGTTTTTTCTTTCTGACCAAATTGTAAGTTTCTTCTAGGCTGTATGTCCTTGACTTCTTCATGTTCCTCCATAGGTTGTCATCGAGATCTGGCAGTTCTAATGTTTCCTGGTGAAATTCAATATTCAAAGGAAGATTCTAGAGGCTAGAGTAACACACACAGAGCTATATTTCAATCTGTGGTTTAGAACATATCTGAGTACTTCTCATATCTCACCAGATGATGAGCAGCTAGATGGTAAGGAATCTCATGTATATCTCTGAATTCCTGGTTGACAGTAAATTCATGTTTGTTAAATTGATGATTAGGAAGAACTTTCTTGTAACACCAAGACACATGATACATGCTACTTTTCTCAACATCCTTTCTTTTTTTTTTCTTTCCTTCCTTCCTTCCTTCCTTCCTTCCTTCCTTCCTTCCTTCCTTCCTTCCTCCTTCCCTCCCTTCTTTCCTCCTTCTCTCCTTTTCTTCCCTCCTTCTTTCCTTCCTCCTTCCTTCCCTTCCTCCCTTCTTCCCTTCCTTCAGAGGCAACAAGGTTACTTTTTGTCTAATAAATTTATTTATTTGCTTGAAGAGGATTGACAGTCAAGGTTAAGAATAGCTAGTCTTAGTTTCTAGAAAGACATCTGGAATACTCTTTAAAAACTACTGCAGGATCCTCTAAAAACTCTTTCCTTCCTTCCTTCCTTCCTTCCTTCCTTCCTTCCTTCCTTCCTTCCTTTCCTCCTCCTCCTCCTCCTCCTCCTCCTCCTCCTCCTCCTCCTCCTCTTTCTTGATGTGCTTTTAAAACTGTAATAGCAATGGATAGAACTGCTCAGGACTGGATACAGTACCTTGTGTTAATACCCTACTGTCTCACACCTCTGTGTGTGAAACTCAGGTGGTGAGTGCCCTCCAGAATGCTCTGTCTTTCTTTGTTTGGCTAACTTTACATTGTTCTTCCAGTCCCAGCTTGGAGTCTCTTCTAGGAAATCTCATCAGAACCTCAGGAGTTACGTTGCTTCCCCTCTGTGCACCATGTACACACTTCTATTCTCACCCTATCACACCACTGTGGACATGTTCTGTTCTGGGGGTTGTTTCCCGGGTTAAACTACATTGCTCTGGGGCACAGCTGTGTCATGTTGGGACACAGGTTATTTCTCAACATGTCACCCATTCCCCTCCCCTCACGCAGAGCCTGGTCTAATGTCATAGACATTCCATACATGTTTGTTGAACCGTGGGCCAGTAATTCTCTAGTCAGGGGAGAGTGATTTTAGCCTTCAGAGTTTATTTTGCAATGCCTGAAGGTGTTTTTGACTGTCTCAACTGGGGGGCGGGGGCGTCGCTACTCCCATCTGGTTGGTAGAGGTTGGAGATGCTGATAAGCATCTCACAGAGCACAGTTCAGACTATTGAGGTTCCCCACTGGACCTTCCCCAACCACTGGAATTATCCAGTTCAGAATGTCAATAGTGCTGAAGCTGAGGAGTCCTGGCTTTCACATTGTCATAGGAAATATATTGTTTGCTAAAAAAAATGCTTTGAAAATTTTAGAGGCTGCTCTGTCCTCTCTGTATTACCCAGTTTTCAGGACGATTTTTAGATTTGCATTCACAGATGGGCATGAACTTACAAGAACAGCAACTTGTGCTATGCTAGTGAGACGGCTTGGTTTCTAAGTGTGATCAATGTTGGAAATTAGAAGCTAAAAGCTTTTGTTCATGCAGGGTTCTGTGGGTTTACTAAAAAACTCTCTGTGCAACTATTTGAATTAGTTTCTGGTGAATTTCCAAAGATCAAACCTTTGTGTGTGAAAAATCAATCCCACAGGGATTCAGAATAGCTTCTCCTGGTCATTTATGAACTGAACTGGGGAACTTTTTGAATTTTATGTACTAAATGTAGCCATAGTCCCACATAAAACTGCAGGGGGAACTGTACTTACACAGGAGAAACTCTGCTATGTAACTGCACGTAAACATGGCTTTCAAATGACTTCAACTCACCTACTTAGACCAAAGAGGCTGTCAGTTAATTTAACAAACTATCCCTGTTCCCTGATCTTTGGGCCATAAAAATTGTTCATCTGCTCAGTCACAGGCCATTTAATTTTGGATGCATCGTTGCCAGTTGGTTACAGTAATTAGCATTTGCTATATCGTAGCAGCTTCCCTGAAGCTATGCTAAGTAGGGTTGCACTTTTGTGTGGAAACATAAGCCGGGTTGTGCAAATGAGCCTGGCCACCCATCTTAGAGACAGAAGCCCTAACTACCATCTTCTTGGCTCGGGGTGCCTTCCAGGCCCACCTGCAGATCTTATTTACTGATTATTAATGACAAGAACTGTAGGCAGCTGTGAAAGGCACAGCATGGCAACTCAAAGCTACAACTCAAAACTATCCTCCGTGGGACTGTAATTTTCTTGAATGACACCTGACTTCATTTTAATTTCTTTCTTTGCTCCAAATGCACTTCTGCTGGAGAAATGCAATAGAAATTCAATGAGCTCCATGTGTAATAGGCAGACTTGCAACATTTGCGGGTGCATCTGTTAGCTTCCTGGCAGAAGTGGGGCATTTGGAAAGGAAATATACATTTGTGTTTGTTCCAGAGTTGGCACACAACCTGGAAGGTGATGATTCAGCAGGGCCTCTGGTGAGATACCAAAGAGCAAGGTTACCTAGTGGTTCACTACTTGCCAGTCTATGGATATCACATATTTTATGGGCTTAAAAATCAAATTTGATTGAATAAATGTTAATTTTCAAATAGCATCAATGTTCATGCTTAGGAGATCAGATTTTTTATTCCAGTTTAGAGGGACATGGTATTCTATGTATAACTGAAAATGAATTGGCTTCATTAGGAATGAAAACAGGATAAAGTTCTTTCAAATGCACACATCTGCATTTTAGTTGGTACATCAGCTGAGTTCCAGTTTCCCGGGAAACCACCATGTAAGAGTTTGTAAGAAGATTCACCCGCTGTACACATTGCTTTATATCCAGAGTGATTTTATTTCTTTTTCTAATATGCTAGAAAGTAATATTTCATCAGTGGAATTCATTTTCACCTGTTTAATTTCCAGATTAATAGGATGAACACCTTGAATGTAATTAAAAATGGGTTATGTTGTTTTCTTCCATTGACTGGTGCTAATGCAAATTTGGGGCTTTAGCTCACATTTGTTGTCTTCTTGTCTTTTACTCCAAGGCTGAATTGTTCAAATGAATAAAGGCATCTGAAGTTGAAATTTTGGGGGGTAAGGAACTTATAAATTTTATGATGGATTGGCCATTTTGCTGTCCTCTTTAATCACCATACTCTCTAAGCACAGTGAACTCTGCTAATTAAAAAATGATCTACGTGGTCTGGGTACAATTAATCTTTATTTGCATAAGTTCTAAGGAAAAATCAAGTAAATATTACAAGTAGAGGAAAGAGCTACTTTCAGTATTTGGCAACTGGGACTTCGCCTGTGGCGGGAAGCAGTGATGAGGACTGACAAGATGAAGACAGGAATGCCCTCGGTAGTGAAGCTGCTTCTCACTACCTTTGTAAACAGGAGTCCACAAGGATCATTTTCAGAAATGCCAACCCAAGCTTAGGAACCCAGTAAGAACGATGGATGTTTGGGGAAAAACAGCCCAAGTCCAGTAATTTCTCATTTTGCTACCAAAAAACAAAAACAAAAACAAAACAACCCCCCACGGAATGCTGGACAGAATAGCCACAGCAGGGGAAGCAAGAAGCAAAAGAACTTCAGGACCCTGTTTTGGAAATTCCTTTAGACCGCCTTCACAAGGGCTGCAGTAGGAGGAAAAAGTGGGACAAGTTCTCATTGTCCGTGATGTATTTCTGTTAGAGCAAGTAGCTTTTAAAACCATCGTGGGATAGAAAAGCTAAGGTCTGCTTCTACTCCTATTCACTTTTTGAGGTAACAAAAGTAGTCTTGCTTTTGATAGGGGAGGAGGAAAGAATGTAAATACTCGTCTGAGAGTATTGTGGTGAATGGCCTTTGGAAAGCTTTATTGACAAGAGCAACCTCAATTATAAATGAAGGGAAAGGCAGAGTGTTTGTAAAGGCAGTCTTTTTTTTGGGGTCTCCTAGCAGGTTATTCCGGTCACTGTCCGGGATGAATCAAGAAAGGAAAGAATTCAGGGCCACTAGAATTCTGTGCTCCATTTTACCATCCTCAATGGTTGTGGGAGGGTGGGGAGACTCTCTCGAGGGTGAGCAATTTCTTAGCTGGTTGCAAGGAACTTTTACTTTGGTCAAGAAGACCTTTTCTAGGGGAGCCACTGATATGGGAAAAAACAAAGCCCAAAGTTTTGGACTTCACAAAGTTATTTCTTCTATGGAGCAAATACAACTATTTTGCTCAGTCTCATATGTCAGTTCATACCTCCTCATGGTATCTCAGCAAATTATAAAAAGTGGTGAGAGGGTGCCTGGATGGCTCAGAGGGTTAAGCCTGTGCCTTCAGCTCAGGTCATGATCCCAAGGTCCTGGGATCGAGTCCCACATTGGGCTGTCTGCTCAGTGGAGAGCCAGCTTCCCCTTCTTTCTTGGCCTGGCTCTCTGCCTATTTGTGATCTCTCTCTCTGTCAAATAAATAAATAAAATCTTAAAAAAAAAAAAGTGGTGAGAAAATAGAATGATGGTGATAGAGAGCAAATCATATACCTTTAAAACTAAAAGGAAACTTGAACATCATCGAAACATAGAAAATAAATAAATAGATAGTGAGTTTCCTCCCAGGAGTTTTCTCCTAGGAAGAAGAACGTGATTTTTGCTCCACTGTGACTTGTATTTAAAGCAGTGGCCAGGCTTCTTCTTAAGTCCCTGTAAGAAGAATGCTGCTTATGCATTGTAATGGACTGACTGCAGGAAAATAAAGGGACAATTGTAAGCTCCCTGAGGCCTGGTGTTCAAAAGCTCTCTGCAGTGATTATCCTTGCACTGCAGTTCAGAGGTGGTGTTAGGAGTGAGTTGGACAGTAAGGTGGTCAGGGTTGGGGTCCTCAACAAGAAAATACAGAGTCAGAACAGCTAAGATGTCAGAACAGCTGAGATAGGACCGCACTGACATTATGTTTCTGTAAAATGTCCAAAAATAAAACAATTAACTGTAAAGCACTTGTCAGTATCACAGGCAAGCGGCAGTGACAACATAAGCTCCCAGATGTCAGCCAAAAAAGACCATTGGCATGTGGACATTAACCTAATAGGTAGACAGATACCTGACCAAAGCCCTGACGGGCACAACTCAGCACACGTAAGTCGTGTGACTGCTTAAGACAGTTCTGCAAGAGAGCTCATACAATCCCTTAAACTTAGAAACTCCGAGGGCAACCCTCTTGGGCCCCCTCGGTCTCCAGGAGCTTAGTACTCTTGCTCAATAAACTTTGCTACTCACCACTCTTTGGCTGGCCTGCCTCTTCATTCTTCCAAGCGGCGTGACCAAGAATCACTGACACGCAACAGTGGCTGTGAGCCGGGCCCAACTTTCTTTGTAGATGGTATTCAATCCTGGAAGTTATCTTTGGGAAGCCAAACCAATTCTCTAGTAACTATAGATACTCATGTCTAGTATCAAGTAGATTTGGAGTAGAGGTGGGGGAGATGTTTATCACTAAGGAGAAATGCTGGCGTGGTATTTGAGAGTCCGTTTAAAGGGGTGATTGGGGTTATGGGTTTTGGATCCTTTGGTTTGTGTATCAAAAGCAAGTTCCAAGGCAAATTGTGTGCTATCTCTAGGAATTAGCTAACTCTGGGAGGAGCAGTCCCTCCTCTGGTCCACAGGGCCCCCCAAGGTGCTAAAGAATCATAAAATATAGAAATTTTAAAAACATGGTTAATGCACTGGCCCTACTTGAGTCCTAAAGCCCTGTCCTGTAGGGCTGCCCTGCAGTCAGAGATGAAATCTTGAAACTGACTCTCCAGATAAGAAAGTGGGACCTTGACAACAGATGGCAACTTGTCTTAAACGTTTGGCTAAAGAATTCTCAGGGAAGTATAATAATCATTGTAATTACTATTTATTGATTCATTACTCATGCCAGGTACTATGTTATGCACTTGGCATATATTATCTCACTTATTTCTTTTTTGACAAAGTAGGTACTGTCATCTCCGCTGTAATATGAATATACCGAAAGCTTAAGAAAGGTTTAACAACTTGCCTCTTGTTCTTTCCTCAGTAGATAGCAGAGCCGGGAATCTTACCCAGTTCTGATTCCAGAGCTCAAGATGTGCACTCTTACCCTCTACACTCAGGCTCTGAGATTTCACAGAGCAGTGAAAAGGAAACATTAACAAAGATGAAGAAACTGACCAAGAGTTGCCAACATTTTAGTTTTGCAAGGAAGACCATGTAATATGGGGGAGGGAGGGGTTATTGCAGTATTCCAACAAAAGAAAATAATATTTGAAACACTGGAAATAAGAAAGATGTAGGGGCACCTGGGTGGCTCAGTTGGTTAAGCGACTGCCTTGGGCTCAGGTCATGATCCCGGAGACCCGGGATCGAGCCCCGCATCGGGCTCCCTGCTCGGCGGGAAGCCTGCTTCCCCCTCTCTCACTCCCCTCTCTCGCTTGTGTTCCCTCTCTGGCTGTGTTTCTCTCTGTCTAATAAATAAATATTTTTTTTTTTTTAAAAGAAAGAAAGATGTAATCTCAGAACACAAAGCAACTCTTTCCATGAAAATAATGGCAATCTTATGAAAACTCATTGTAGTGTCCTCATTTTTCTCCTGTCACTGTGGCTGGTATTGATGGGCACTGGCTTGGGATTGGTACGGGTCAGCACAGTAGTCCTGAGCAGTAACAAAGACCTTGGCATCCATTGGCACAGCACAGGATCTGGTAGTAGGCCTCATAGGGGAGCATCGCCCAATGCTGTGAAGAGATGCCTGAGGTTCGAATGGCAAGTGAGAGCTAGACAGCTCTTTCTAGAAACATCATTTTCAGAAAAGCAGAGCAGAGTCTTGACAAAGGATGGAAGGAATGTTAGGCAAATACAAAGAGAAAGGGATGCATTTAGTATCTTATTTGAGTGAAAGGCAACAGGAAAAATGGCTGATGCATGAGATAAAATTTAGCAAAGCTGATGAGGACAAAGGTAAAGGATTATTGAATAAGGACATGAGAACTTTGTGCAAAGATGACTGGTGACCAAATGTCTTAAATCCTCATTAAGGACAAAAAAGGGACATTGGCTAAAATAGCAGCTGGAAGGTAATAAATCAGATATAAAGAGCACATGATGACTGTAAGGTTCCTGAAATATTGGAATTAAGAGTAAGAAGTCCTGTTCCAACCCCTTAGTCTCATTAATTCTTAGCTGTTGATCTATATAAACGATGAAATTCATTCTTTTGATCCTCTCATTTCTATTTACAGCTGAAATGAATTCTAGGATAGGTCTTTCCCACTTGCTGCTTTGCATTTTTCATTCTGATAAAATAGTCTTAAATTTCTTTTTAGAGCTACTGTTAGAGGAGGTCATCAAGAGGACGTGCCCACAGGTTGCCCCAGAGCTGGCTGGGGCAATTGAAATCTCCTCCTCCCCAACGTTGGAGCCTCTGCCCTGCCCACTGTTTCCACATTAGGAGCTGTTTTGGGGAGATCTCTGAGAGAGTTAGGTATGGTTAAGACTTTCTGGACTGTTTATGTGACTGACCCCATTCAGGCTTCTATGTGAACTTTTAAGATTCTGGCAGGCGAGTGTGGAGTTCTACTCATCTTGCAGCCCTCCAAGACAAGCCTCAGAAGTAAGTCCTCTTGCTTATGTAAGCTGCCACCTACGAGTCTAGAACGGTCCACTTCTTTTTCCAGTCTCTCCTTGCCCTCTGTGTATGGTGGTCAACTTGCAAAACAATAGCTACCCACGAGACTGAAAGAAGTAATTTCTTTTTCAAAGTTTGGAAAGACAAATAAGGTGGATTGAAGAGGGAGCTATCTTACCTAGGTCTTACTTTGGCCTTTAGAAAGGACAGCAATATTGTGTCTATATACACATAGACTAATATGACCCATGACTGGGATATTATGTCTAGGAATGTAACCTGGCAATTCAGGAAGTGGCTTGGGGGTGGGAAGGAGTATAAGCTTTGGGATAAGGGCCCAGCAAAGTCAAACACGATATGTGGTAGCGTGGCACTCAGGAGACCTGAGTTCTTACTTTTTCTCTGTCAGTTTTGGGAATGTTAGCTCTCTCTCTGCACATTTACACCTTTGCACTTGTTACCCACTAGCAAGCTTTGGTTATTAGAAAGAAAATGGCAGCTGTATCTTGAGGCTCTTGGAAGAATAGTCTTAACACTAGCGCATTTGGGAGCATGATTTTGTCAGGTCCCTTTTCTCTATTCTCATGACTACCTGGCAAGGGAGGTATCCTTTTTTATATTTTGTACATGGGGAATCAGAGACCCTATAAGCCTAGGCGATTTGCCCATAGCCATGTAGAAGGGGAAAGAGACAAAACTCAAGGCTGTCTAGTTCCAAAGGATGTCTGGTACAATACTCAAGGGCTTCTCTACCTAGTGTGCATATGGACTGCCCAAGACCTTGTGAAACTGCAGGCTTTGGCAAGTAGGTCTAGATCATGGCCTGAAACTCTGCATATCTAACATACGCCCGATTGTTGCCCATGATGTTGGCCCCCGGACCACACTTAGAGCAACAAGGTATTATACTACCTCTTGTTAAAAAATATGGTAGAAATCTTAATGTGCCTTCTTTCTTAGGGGAAATTATTCAATCTTTCACCACAAATGTGATGTTCATTGTAATTTTTTGTAAATATCTCCTATCAAGTTAAGGAAGTTCCCTTCTAGTCATAGTTTTCTGAGAGTTTTAAATCATGAAGAGATATGGAATTTTGGCAAATATATTTTCTGCATGAATTGATATAAGCATGTGTTTTACCATCATAAATATTTTGTTTTGCTATTATACATTATAAATACCTGTGTATATATAAATCTTTGTTAACTCTTAAGATTAAATTCACTTCTGGAAACCAAATTATAGGCTCCAATATCTTCAATATTCTTAATGCCAAGTTACTTTTGAATAGCAGTGTACAAAAATATTTTGGTCATTATCTTTCTTATTAATTAATAGACTATTTTTAGATTCACACCCAAACTGAAGAGAAGGCACAGAATTTCAATATAATAGCCCTTGTCCCCACACACATGCACAATCTCCTCCCCATCAACATATGGCACCATGGTGGTACAGTCGTTAAAAATGGATGACCATATATTGACATATCGTTATCACCCAAATTCCATTCCATTAGGGTTTATTCTTAGTGTCCTGTGTTCTATAGATCTCGACACAAGTTATTATCTCTTAAAATATTTTTATTAGGGGCACCTAGGTTGCTCAGGTGGTTAAGTGTCTGCCTTTGTCTCAGGTCATGATCCCGGGGTCTTTGGATCAAAAACCATGCATGGGGTTCCCAGTTCAGTGGGGATCCTGCTTGTCATACCCTCTGCCCCTGCACCCCACCCCCAGCTCTTCTGTGTGCATATGTTATATCTCAAATAAATAAATAAAATCTTTAAAAAAAACCTTTTTATTAAATTAATATTGCTGTTTTATATTTTATTTTATTTTATTTTTTTGCTGTTTTATATTTTAAAATTTAGATTTTTATTTCTATTTAGGAGATGCTTATATATTCAATTGCATTGTTTATGTTTGCTTACTTTGCCTATGCTATTAACATGCTCTTGTTATTTGTTTGTAAAAGATTTTCATGCATAAAGGCTTGTAATACTTCCTCTGTCCTTATTTATGTTTCCCCCTAATTTGTCATTTTATTTTGTAGTTTGCAGCATACACAGATTTGAAATTCTTATTTAAATATATTAATTTACTGAAATATCTTAATAGTTTCAGTAGTTTTTCTATTGAGTTATAAAGATTCCTTCTGATCATCTTATCTTCAAATAAGGACAATTTCCTCTTTCCTATTCCTTACCTTTGCAATATGTATGTACATGTTGTCTCTTATTCTTGTCTTTTTGCATTGGCTAAGATTTCCAGAACACTGTTAAAAATAGCCATGATAGTGAGCATCTCTTGTTTCTGTCTCTTATTATCAGGGGCCTAGTGTCTTACTATTTAGAATGATCTTTATTACGAGCTCCTAAAATAAACTTTTAACACATTGAGAATGCTTTCTATATCTAGGTTACAATGAGTTATTATCAACAATGGCTGGTTCTTAATTTCAGTGGGAATACTGTAGATATTTGACTCTGATATTCTCAGTCCTAAACACCACGATGGGGTCTTGAACCATAGTTTAGCTTCCTACGCATGTCCTAGAATTCTTCCTGGCAGCAGCCATTAACTTGGCATCTCTGTGTGGTAATTTTATATTCTTCCACAGTATCTCCAAACCATAAAGGTCAGTGAAGACTTTAGCTGCTTGGAGTTCCACATGCAGCAAAGCTGCATAGAAAACCAAGTCCCTCCGTTATCAGACACTTCTCCTATTTTCATCATTTGGCAGAACTCCTGAGAAACAAGGTTTCCTCTTTTTATTCTCTTCTCTTGGATTAGGAGTCCTTCAGAACAACAGCTCCTACCTTTTGCTTCTCAGGGCTCAAGGGCCTCCTCTGCCCACTCCCAGGCTGTCTGAGAACTGCTGTCTCCAATATTTTTAGGAATCCGGTGGCCAACCGACGGCTCTCTGACTTCTATCCACTTGGACTTGAGGTTTTTGTAAGGGAATTAGAAAAACTGGAGGTGGAGAAGCAGGTAAGCCATTTGACCATCTCAAAAAGCATCCCTTGTACCTAGATAGACAACTCCTCAGAACTCTGGAAATTATGGAAACTGCTTTACCGAGTGAAGGATGGAGGGAAGAGGAGTTATTGCGTTATTTTCCAATCTTCTTTCAATGAAGGGATTTGCTCTTTTTCTTGAAAGGTGTTATAACAGAGTGAGTAAAAGCAAAGCTCTGGATCCTGAAAATCTGGACTTGACTCATGGCTCCAACACTTTTAACTCTTTGTTTTGTTCTGTGTAAGTTACTTAACTTCTCCGTATCTCAGTCTTTTCAGATATAAAATGAGGATAATAAAGGTATCTCTCTTGTAGGATTCCTTTGAGAGGTTAGGGTATATATTTATCTGTATCTGTACCTATCAATATGTAGATACATAGATAAATAATGTTTAAAACAAATGCATGGGGGCACTGGATGGCTCAGTTGGTTGAGAATCCAACTCTTGGTTTCAGCTCAGGTCATGATCTCAGGGTTGCAAGATGGAGTCCCACCTTGGGCTCCATGCTTAGTGGGGAGTCTGCTTGACATTCTCTTTCTCTCTCTTT
Source organism: Spilogale gracilis (assembly GCA_004023965.1). Classification (NCBI taxonomy): domain Eukaryota; kingdom Metazoa; phylum Chordata; class Mammalia; order Carnivora; family Mephitidae; genus Spilogale; species Spilogale gracilis. The sequence goes on along the minus strand of PITA01018140.1, from coordinate 17,800 downwards.
CCCTGCACCCCTCCCCCTGCTTGCTTTAGCTCTCTCTCTCTCAAATCAATAAATAAATCCTTAAAACAGAAACAGATGCATGGCATATAGAAATCCATCATTATTGAGGGGAAGCATGGTAACTGTCCACTTATTGTCTTAATCCAACTCCTTTGGCCTTTTAGTTAGGAGAAAAATCTCTCCAATTACTTACATAAACTGCCAGTTTTCTATCTTAGTAGTGGTGTGAATTTTTATGTTTTTAAAAGTACTTTATATATTTTCATAGATATAAAATATTCTGGATACATTTTAATATTAAGGCAGGAGAGACTATTAAGAGTCTGATAGGCATATGCAATTTAAAAACCTGCTTGCAATCTTGTAATGTGAGAATAAAATAATGGGGGATAAAAAATAAAATGGGTTTTGTGATTCTACTGAATTTGTTGTACATATAAACACAACATGAAGAATTCAAAAGGTACTATGATAGATATAGTACGCCCTAACTAATACCTTTGAATGTGTAACTACTGTCAGTTACAGTTTTTTAGATTTAGCCTAAAGTTTTGGTGTGGTAGACCTACAACATAAAACATCTGCTTGATATAAAAAGAAGTATTTTTGTAATGTTAAGCTGGATGCAGAACACAATTGTCCTTGGCATCAGACGCCAGATTTAGAAGCTGATTATAAGCCTGTATCTTTCAACTATTTGCAAATATAAATACATATCATTTGCATACACCATTATACGTTCACCAGAATTCATCACTACTGTGATTTAAGGTAGGGATTCTGGCTATTGATAAAAAGGATGCATTATCTCATTTCTTGCATTACCAATTTGGTAATGTAAGTACCTTGCTACTTAAAGCTTGGTCTGTAGATCAGGAACACTGGTAGCATTGGGCAACTTGTCAGAGAAGTGGAATCTCAGACATCTACAAAGTCCTAGTGAATCAAATCTGCATTTTAACCAGAACCCTGTGCACATGCACATCACATTTTGAGAACCACGGGTCCAGTGCAGTGTTTTCTGAACTTCTCTATACAATCGAATCATCTAGTAAGCCTTTGTCCTGACACCCCCCATCTCAAGTAGACCAGAATCTCTGAGGGTGGAAGTCCAAGGCCTCAGCATTTTTGAAAACTCCCCATGTGATTCCAAGTGTGCGGTCAATGTTGAGAACCAGTGGTCAAGTGTCAGCAAAGAAATCTTCAAAATGGACCCTTCTTTTTTTTTAACTCTCTTATTTCAAGTTGGAGTTTGAGAGCAAGAGCCGTATAGTTAGCCGGAAGCCACTGAGACTAGAAAAATGAGGTTATGTTCTGTATGGATCTTAAGAACTAGGTTTTTTAGAGACGCAAGCATTCAACTCTATATTCCCTGTGACTTTAAAGTGCTCATAAGATTGGGTAAGCTGGGGGTAGTGATTTGTTTTTGACAATTTCTAATGAATGTTACTTGAGGTAGAAGAGTGACTACTGATGTAATTTTCATATAGTACAGCGTAGCCTGGGCCTCTCACTGAGAAACCTTGTTACTTTCATTTACAATGATGGCGGCCCAGTGTCCATGGAAGGCACCATGGTGAGTGGTCTACTGGGAGAAACTTCACTCTCAGTAATCAGTCTGGAGGCCTTTGCTCAGCATCTGGGTGATGGGGCTACATCATAAAGAGCACCATTGCTGTTGCTTTGAGAAAGACCTATGTCCACAAAGTTGTCTAAGTTAATTTTCTCCCCTGCTGGGGAGCTGCCTTCATTTGCATTGACTCTCAATGACCTACCTTCCTTGAGGCAAACACAGACCTGCAGTCAGAAGTGTGGTTTAAAATAGAACTGTGTATTTAATGAATAACAATTTCCACATGTGGGTCTTGGTAATCTCTCATGCCAGTAGCATCTACAAGCTTGTGGACCTGGAGACCGGCATAGGTAAGGAGCAGAAGAGGTAGTGCAAAGGATAATGGGCCACTACTCCAGACCTTGTAGACTTTCTCCTTAAAACATCCCTTGTTCATTTCATTAAAGTGATTATAGCCTTTTAATTTTTTTCTTTTATATACTCACTTGTGACTTGGATCATTAGCACATGCCCTCTGCAACAGAGGAGGCTGACTTGAGGTGAAAGGGAAACAGCAGGAGAATATGAACTCGTAAAGATTCGGCTTTCATGGCAGCCTTGCTGCTTGGAAATAGACATAGAAAACCGGAGACAATATTACAAATAAGCAAAAGTATTGTTGGTTCGAGTTTTTGCGAATAATTGCCTGGATGGAGGCAATTTTTAATGTAGAAAAATGCCCTTAGGGGTTTGGGGAATAAAGGAGAGCCACCTGAGATATTTAAGTTTTGGAAAAACAACTATTTAGCATGCACAGTGGCTACTTTATCTGCTGTATTTTAATTTATGCAAATGTAGTTCATACTGTAACGAGAATCTCATGGCAGGTCTGAGTGAAGCCAACGTAGGTGGCACCTTGATGTAATTTTGATTTGAAATTACTCTTAGAAAATGATGAGTGTGCCATGTGATGGCAGCATGCAGATAGTGCAGGGAGAGCATATTGATTTTTTTTTTTTACCCTCATTTTAAAATAGAGAAAGTGTTGTATTCCAAATGATGTGATTAGGCAAACTATTAACATCATAAAGCTCTCCATAAGATTTGCTTTCTATGTGTTTTGGAGAAACAGATCAATATCGAATTCTATTGTTAGTCTACTTGTATGCTTGTATACTTGGGAGTTATTTAACTTAGATATAAAGGGAGGAAAAGCTCCTGATCTTCTATCACCAGTTCAAAGATTTTTTCCTACAACCATTAACATTTATTTTAATATAAGTCATAAATACCTCCTGCTCTGTAATTCGATCATTAATCCTTTTCGGGGCTCTATAGTTGTAATCATGTTATAGAAATTCAGTTTACATAGAGGTAATGATGATTATAATCTGCTTATCCGAAGTCTGGCTGAGGTATTTTGATGTCATCATTCAGCAGTTACTGAGTGTCCATTGTATATAGAATTCTTTACTTTGCAGAGGAATCATAAAAGTTATAAAAACCTTGATCCGTAGCCCGAGGGGAAACAAGAGGAAACTATCAGTTATGGAGTATTTACTTTCCACCAACCACTATGTTATTTTTATGTTTCCCCAAATAAACCATACACGAGCTTCTGGGACAGGTATTATTACCCTTGTTTACAGATGGGAAAACTGAACCTCAGAAAAGTCAGTCATTCAATAACATAGAGCTTTTAGAGGCAAATAAGGATTCAAGCTCTTAAATTTCTTACATCAAAATCTTGCCTGGTTAAGTTGTTTTTCTACTACTATCTTCTGCCTTACAGAGTCTTTTTTTTTTTTTTTTAAGATTTTATTTATTTATTTGAGAGAGAGCGAGAGATCACACGCAGCAGAGGGAGAGGGATGAGCTGACTCCCCGCTGGGCTGGGATCCTGAGGCAGGCTTGACCCCAGGATGCTGAGATCATGACTTGAATAGAACGAAGGCAATGTTTAACCTATGAAGCCACCCAGGCGCCCCTGCCTTGCAGAATTTTGATGCTAATTTATTAACAAAGCTGAACTATGTCCATTTTCCTAAAATTATAGACATGAAAAATACTTTCTGTTTTTAACTGTTCCTACGTACCCATATTTTTAAATTCACATTACAATTTTGCTAAATGTGGGCTTTTAAAGTAGAATATCACTAAGAAATAGATTATTTCCTAATAATCATAAGAAATCAGTTCACTATTTATCTATCTATCTATTATTTATTTATTTATTTATTTATTTATTTATTTGACAGAGAGAAACACAGCCAGAGAGGGAACACAAGCAGAGGGACTGAGAGGGGGAGAAACAGGCTTCCTGCCCAGCGGGAAGCCCGATGTGGGGCTGGATCCTGGGTCTCCAGGATCATGATCTGAGCCTAAAGCAGTTGCTTAACCAACTGAGCCACCCAACCGCCCCAGAAATCAGTTCAGTTCACTCTTAAGGTGAAATGGGCTAGCATTGAATTGATTCATGTCTCTACTAGGGATAATCCTGATATAACTCCTACCTTTCTTCCTAAATCACCCAAATCAGCAATTTTGATGGATTTACATACTTTATTGAGATGAGATGGATTTCTCACAAATGCTAGTAAATCAACTTCTGGATGATACCTCTTAATACTTACTGTGTTTACAGGTAAGAGAGAAAGATAAGAGCCTACAGGGACAAACGAAATTAACCTGGATGAGACTTCTCACGCAGTGACATCTTCCACGGTGCACCAGTTTCGGAATTATGCCGCCATCATTTCAGGCTGGCTGTGCTCGACGTGGACCAGAATACTTTCAGTAACAGAAGCAGTAACACACTTGATATCACAGGTTGTGCTACTTTCCTATATTCTTGTAATGCTTGTTTCCTGCTAAATTAAATAATCTCATCTTTGGCTTATATGAAATATTGAGTTTATTAAGACAAGCTTTCTGTCCCTATTTAGGGCACGGTCTCCTGCTGGGCATGAGCGAGTGGATTCTAAAGCAACTGACAGTTTGCCTTCCACAGAATGATTTGGGGGTCTCTGAGCTCTTTGGATGATTATCTACAACAACTAATCCATAAATCAATACTGATATTATGATCTGAGAATGGCTTTATTGTATTTTACATACTAAAACATAAGCTTCTGATTTTTTCTTTAAAAAATAATGTGCTGATTTATTTTTTTTTGAATTCATGGCATGGATCCTAACAACACAAAATTATTTTAAAAATTCGATATTAAATGATCTCCTTGGAGTCAAATGAGAAGTAAGCAACAAAGACTAAACATATATTGCTTGGAAGAGCTGTTAGATTGATACAATGGAAGATATTTAAGCTGCCGTTAGCTAGAGGTGATTCATGACATGGTTTAGAGAACTCTTCCATGTAGGGGCAGCTCTTGCAGTACAACATATATTTCTTTGGTCCGGAGCCAGGCCATTACACCAGAGCTGGAAAATCTAGGTTCTATTCACAATTCTGTTACTGTGTAAGCATCAAAGCAAGTCATTGAGATCCTGTGCCACATCTGTGGGATTGCTTACCTCCCAAATATGTGAATAAGCTTAGTAAGTATTAAGAAGCTACTGCTTATATGACAAGACATAAAGATTTTTCATCATAAGACATAATAATGTCTTGTCATGTGTCATTTCCTGAAAATTGAATTATATCTGATTTCACATCTACCCTTTGAAATTACTGATAATATTAGGCTCATATTTTCCATTGGCACCTTTTTTGTTGTTGTTAAATATTACCTTTGGTTTTTCGTGTTTGTTTTTTGTTTTTTAAAGTAGGCTCCATGCCCAGTGTGGAACCCAACATGAGGCCCCAAACCATGACCTTGAGGTCAGGACCTGAGCTATCAGATCAAGGTTCAGATGCTTAGCCAACTGAGCCAACTAGGCAACGCTTGCTTTTAGAATTTAGAATTATTCCATGCTGTGTGAATATATCGTTCTTGCTATAGCTCTAGTCTATGACTTATTGTTTGTAATGATATCTACAGCTTTACCCTTTCTAGCTTCTCATATTAAACTTTTTTTTAAAAAAATATTTATTTATTTACTTGCTGGAGAGAGAGAAAGAGCACAAGCAGGGGGAGCATCAGGCAGAGGGAGGAGCAGGAGCCCAATGCAGGACTTGATCCCAGGACTTTGGGATCACATGAGAACCAAAGGCAGAAGCTTAACTGGTTGAGCCATTTTAAAATATGTATTTATATTGTCTTTTCATATTAGGGTCTTACCTGTATTGTTTAATCTATTAGGAAAATGTATTGATATATCTGTTCTTCCTTTTAGAGGAAAGGACATTTACAACTTTAAATATGGTATTATTTTATGATATTTAAAATATTTTAAATGCAAGTCAGGAAATGAGAGACTGGAGCACAGTGGTTTTGGAAAGGAAGAAAAATCAAAGAGAACAATGAAAGGGAAAGAAAAGGAAGAGAGAAGGGAAGAGGCAAAGAAACTTGTGGAAACTTTCTCCTGTCTTTCTATCTCTGAACCAGGCCTGTTTGACATTCTCTGACCCCGAGAGTCCTGGGCAGAATCTCCGTTGTGTTTTTGAATAGCCCATAGGGAGTGGAGGTGCTCAGCTGTCGCACATGCTCTTGAGGATAGTAGCATACTTAACAACATGTGTCTAGTTAGTCACTAGTGACACAAAAAGGAAATGAGGCAACCTGTATCTGTTCTGCCCCGATTTCTGCTCTTTGGATGTTTGCGGTCTTTCTTTCTGGGCTTGGGAGGATGGCATGGGTCAGGACAGCCAGGACGCTGGTCCTGAGCAAGTTTTCTCTCTAGATTCCACCAATCTTGAAGTGCTGGGGGAGGGAAGAACATGCCTACAGTAGGGCCAACCATGTAGTAGGGATTCGGGAGATACTTAGTGAGTGAATAAATAAATTAAGGCCTGTGAGATGAACCTGGATTTATCTGAATCCAGTTGGAGGCTTGGGAAGGCCATTACCCTAGACCATGGAAAAGCCAGGGGGATGTCATATAGAGATCACTCTCGATCAAACCTCATCATCACTTGTAAAAAAAAAAAGGTTTTATAGGAGCACTTGGGTAGCTCAATTGTTTTTTTTAAAGATTTTATTTCTTTATTTGACACAGAGAGAGAGAGATGGTGAGAGAGGGAATACAAGCAGGGGCAGTGGGAAAGGGAAGAGCAGACGTCCCACTGAGCAGGGAGCCTGATGTAGGGCTTGCTCCCAGGACCCTGGGATCTGAACATAAGCTGAAGGAAGATGTTTAATGACTCAACCACCCAGGTACCCTAGTGTCTGACTCTTGATTTTAGCTCAGGTCATGATCTCAGGATCCTGAGATTGAGTCCCATATCAGCCCCAAGCTGGGTGTGAAGCCTGCTTAAGATTCTCTCTCTCCTTCTCCCTCTGCCCCTCCTTCCCTCTCACACACTCTCTCTCTTAAAAAAAAAAAATTAAAAATAAATAAGTAAGCAAAAGTAAACAGAAACAGATTTGTAATTAATGTGTTATAACAAGCACAGATTTTGTGTATAGTTCAATGAGTTTTGATAGTTGTATGGACCTATGTAACTGCCTCAAAAAGATGCAGATAATTCGAATCATGCTGGAACGTTCTTACATGCCCTTTCTCCTTCATCTCCCTCACCCCATGCTCACTCTGGGCTCTTTTGTAGATTTCTTAGGTCTCTATTTGGATTTCCTATAAATGTAATCTGGTTTCTCTTTCATTTAAATAAATGTGTACCTTCTTTCTCTTATCAATGTTTTTGAGGTCCATCTATGTTGTATCAGTAATCCTTTCTTTCTTGTGGAGTAATGTTCTATCCATATGAATGAATACACCTTAGTTTGCTCCTCTAGTCTCCTGTTGCTAGACATTTGAGTTTTTTTCAAGTTTTGAGTGTCAGAAAAGTTGTCATAAACATTAAAAACACTATCTCTTACCCTTGGCCACCACTAATCTCTTCTTCATTTCTGTTACTTTGTCATGTTAAGAATGTTATATAAGTGAAATCATACAGTATGTGGCCCTTCGGGGTGGTCTTCCTTCACTTAGCATAATGGTCTGGAGATTCAGTCAGGTTGTTGCAAGTTATGTACAAAAGATCTGTTCCTTTTGTTGTGCTGAGTAGTTTTCCAGGTGTGGATGTACCACAGCATAATTAACCATTCACCAGTTGTAGGACATCAGAGCTGATTCCAGTTTTCAGCTATTACAAAAAAAAAAAAAAACCCCAAAAAACCTGCTATAAATATTTATGCCTAGGCTTTTGTGTGAGCGTAAGTTTTCATTTCTCTGGGTTAAATGCCCAAGAGTGTAACCTCCAGGTTGTATGGGAAGCTGCATTGCAGGTTTAGTGTTGTGGAAAACCACCAAACCATTTTTCAAAGCAGTTGTATCATGTTACATTCCCACTAGCAATGTGTGAACAATCCAGTTTCTCCACATCTTCTTCAGCATTTGGTGTTGTCATTTTTTTTTAGACATTCTGATAGGTGTGCAGTGATATCTCATTGTTTTAATTTGTACTTCCCTAATAGCTAATGATATTGAACTTCTTTTCATGTATTTATTTCCCATATATATTCTCTCCAGTGAAATGTTTGTTCATATCTTTTGCACATTTTTTCATTGGATTGTTTGGCTTTTTTTACTGTTTTGTTTTTTATTAAATATTTTTATTTATTTGATATAGAGAGACACAGTGAGAGAGGGAACACAAGCAGGGGAGTGGGAGAAAGAGAAGCAGGCTTCCCGCTGAACAGGAAGCACTACTAGGACCCTGGGATCATGACGATCATGAGCCAAAGGCAGACGCTTAACCACTGACCCACCCCCGTGCCCCTGGTTTTTTTACTGTTAAGTTTGGAGAGTTCCTCATGTATTCTAGATATGGGTTCTTTGTTGGATTTGTTTTTTGTAGAAATTTTCTCCCAGCTTGTCTTTTCATCCTCTTAACAGGACTTTTCATAGAGCAAAAGTTTAATTTTGAAGAAGTATAACATCAACTTTTCCTTGTAGGGATAATGGCTTGGTGTTAAATTTAAAACTTTGCCCAGCCCTAGATGCTGATGACTTTTTTTTTTCCTGAAGTTTTATAGTTTTCTATTATACATTTAAATCAGTGATTCATTAAGAGTTAATTTTTGTATAAGTTACGTGATTTTGGTTGAAGGTCTTTGTTTCTTTTCTCCTTCCTTCCTTCCTTCCTTCCTTCCTTCCTTCCTTCCTTCCTTCCTTCCTTCCTTCCTTCCTTTCTTTCTTTCTTTCTTTCGTCTATGGATATTCAATTGTTCTAGTACCATTTGTTAAAAGACTGAGGAATTCCAGAGGCAGGGCTAGGGGTTCATGGTGGGTAGGGAGGAAAAAAATGAAACAAGATGAGACCAAGGTGGGACCAAACCATAAGAGACTCTTAATCTCAGGAAACAAGCTGGGGGTTGCTGGGGAGTTGCGGTGGGGGGGGATAGGTGGCTGGGTTATGACCACTGGAGAGAGTATGTGCTATGGTGAGTGCTGTGAATTGTGTTAAGACTGATGATTCACAGACCAGTACCCCTGAAGCAAATAATACATTGTATATTAATAATAATAATAAAAAATACTATTTTTCCATTGAATTGCTTTCATTTCTTTGTCAAAAATCACTTGGGGATATTTGTGTGGATCTATTTCTAAGTTCCTTATTCTGCTTTTTTGATTTCTATGTCTACCCTTCTGCTAATATCATACTGTCTTGATTATATGGCTATATCATAAGCCATAATATTGGGTACAGTGATTCCTTCGATTTCCTTATTTTATTTGAAGAATGCATTAGCTGTTTGAGGACCTGTGCCTTTCCATGTAAATTTTAGGATAAGTTTGTCTGTGTTCACAAAAGCAGACAAAATCTCCTTGCTGGGATTTTGATAGGAGCATTAAACTTATGGATCAGTTTGGGGAGAATTGACAGCATTATTACACTGAGTCTTTCAGTCAGTGAACATGGTCTATATCTCTGTTTATTTAAATCTCCTTTGATTTTTGTCATGTGGATTTTAATTTTCAGCATATGAATTATGTACATGTTTTATTAAGTTTATATCTAAGTATTTTAGTCTCTGCAGCAATTGTATGAATGGGAATTTTTAATGCAATTGTCCTATTTCTATCAAACCATTGTATAGTATGTGTATTGGGTAGAAGGGACAGATAGCTTGTCTTTTATTTTGTAGAATGTCAGACCAAGAGGAACCACATCTTGATCTGATAGAGGGAACCGGGTATCTCCCAGCATTCCTAGACCTTAAGTTCACTTAATAACTAGATGAAATTTGGGGTTGTTTCTTTTGAGAAGTGAGTGAACATATTCTATGTATGTGAAGGAACAAGCACATGGGTCTTTATATGACCAAAGAGGTGGATTGTGGCAGAAATCGTCTCCTAGGGGTGCCTGGGTGGCTCAGTTGGGCGACTGCCTTCGGCTCAGGTCATGATCCCAGAGAGCCGGGATCGAGCCCCACATTGGGTTCCCTGCTCGGCGGGAAGCCTGCTTCTCCCTCTCTCTCACTCCCCTTGCCTGTGTCCCCTCTCTGGCTGTGTTTCTCTCTGTCAAATAAATAAAATCTTAAAAAAAAAAAAGAAATCGTCTCCTAATATTCTGTTATTCATGTTTAGAGAGTGATAGAATTTTTAGAATTTTTCACAAAATCACCTAATTGATGACTTCATTTTTCAGCTTCATTTACACTGAAGTGTAGCCATGTGATTAAACTCTGGGCAATAGATTATAAGTGGACATGATGTATGGAATTTTGGAGTTGTATCTTTTTTTTTTTTTTAAGATTTATTTATTTATTTATTTGACAGGGAAATCACAAGTAGGCAGAGAGGCAGGCAGAGAGAGAGGAGGAAGCAGGCTCCCTGCCGAGCAGAGAGCCCGCATGTGGGCCTCAATCCCAGGACCCTGAGATCATGACCTGAGCTGAAGGCAAAGGCTTTAACCCACTGAACTACCCAGGCACCCAGGAGTCATATCTTTTAAAGAGGAGGAATGTAGCTAACATGATTCCTTTCCTTCCTTTTTTGCTCTCTGGCATGTGAGAGCAGGGCTGAGCCCTTCTTGATGTGAAAGAAGGTAACATTCTCTGTTCATATGAAGAAGATGGGAATGGTAGTAGGGACATTAGAGAACAAGATGGAAAGAGCTGGGGTCCCTAAATTGTGAATCTATGATAGCAACCAAAAACTGTTTGTGCTCAGGATTAGGCCCTTATGCAGGAGATGAACCTGCATCCTAACTTATAATTTACTAATCAAGAGATAAGAATCATTCATATTTGGGGGTAGCGTTTAGCAGTTATTTTTCTATGGGAATATGTGATTGATAGACTTGCGTTTCTCTATACTTACTTTTATTAAACGATATATTATGACTGTCTTCTTTGTCAAAAGATGTACAACTATGATTGCTCTTTCAAGCAATGACCAGCATTCCATGTAACATAATTTAATTAGCCATTTTCTCATTGTTGGACAGTTTTTGCTATGATAGGTAGTACTGTACTGAACAGAATCCTTAACCACATTTGTGACCACTCTTTTTTTTTTTTTTTGGAGGGATTATTAGTTATTATTTGATAAAGAAAATAAAGTTCTTTAAAACCAACACATTGCTTCCAGAAAGGTGTACTAGTTTTTTTGTTTTTTTGTTTTTTGCCCAAAAACACTTTAGGAGAATGTGTTTTCCTGTCCTTACCTAGATAATTAACCCTTAAAAGATGCTTTTGCTACTTGGATATGTGAAAACAGGATCTCGTTGTTATTTCAATTTGCATTTCAAAAATGACCGATAAGGTTGAATTATTTTTCTCATTTTTATCAGACCCATGCAATTCTTCTTCGATAAATTAGCTATTCATATTGTTAATGGATAAATTGAGGCACCTTACGTTTTTGAAATTCATTTGAACTAATACTAGCTCGAATTAGGGTGTGCCAAACTGGAAGTGGTTTTCCTGCTAGAGGAGCTAGGGAAAGGCTTTTAAAAAGCAGACACAGAAGCAAGCAAGGGAGTGATTTCATTGGCTGTAGCTTCAGCACTGACATCGTTAGGGAAAGACTACCTGGTTGTTGGTGATTGGTTTTTCTTAAGCTTGATTTCTTAACCTTGAGGCGTTTTCTGGGATCAACTCTGGCTTTGGTTTCTTTTTCCTACATAGGACACCAAGACCGTAGGACCACCTCCATTTTGTTTAATTACCGCTACAATATCCATTTCTCACATTAGTGTTGATCCTTAGATGATGATTTCATTATCCAATTTCCATGAATTCCTTCTGCATTCAGAATACTCATTCTTTACAATATGACATATGTTTTCGTTTGTTCTATGTCTTTTAAGTTCATGATATTTTTGATTAGCAAAAGTTCTGAATATGAAATGGCTTAAGATATATATATGGACATTTCTCCCAATTCTTCCATTAGTTTTCTGATGAAAAAACATTTCTTTAGAATACTGTTTCCAAATTTTCTTATATGTTTTTTTTTTTTTTTTTAAAGATTTTATTTATTTATTTGACAGAGTGAGACACAGCCAGAGAGTTGGTTGAGCGACAGGCAAGGGGAGTGAGAGAGGGAGAAGCAGGCTTTCCTGAGGAGCAGGAAGCCTGATGTGGGGCTCGAACCCAGGACTCTGGGATCATGACCTGAGCCGAAGGCAGCCGCTCAACAACTGAGC
>PITA01018139.1:0-41281 GCA_004023965.1 Spilogale gracilis | reverse complement strand
TGAGTTGAGATTCTTTTCCTTGCACATTAAAGAGCCCTAAAACTAACACAAGTCCCTTTCTAATGTCAGCCCGTTTCACAACAGCTGGCACACACGCAGCACTCTGCTCTGAGCCACTTTGGATATAGTGCTCATGCACATATTCTCTTGCCACCAGGGACCTGCCAGCTTCAGGACCCTGTGTTCCCCCATACCTCTGCTCTCCTGCACCATCTCCTTAAGACCCTGGGGGTCTCTCCTTGTGGGCAGAGGAGAGCTGACCACTGGAACCCCTATCTGGGCTCCAGGGAGGTTAGGGGCTCTGATATCCTTTTGGGTTACAGGCAAAGTTGTCTCCAGGGGAACAAACAAGGCTCTCTCATTCAAGTCATCTGATCTCATCGCTGTCCTGTTCTAACACCTTCAGGGACTCTCCCTTAGTGGGGGAGGTCCAAATTCCTCAGCCTTATTCAGGACTCTTCACAGCCTACCCTAGTTCTTTCACCCACTACCCTGTTACCTCTGGGTCTCTGCTTGTACTTTTTCTCCTCCTTCCACCCGTGCTGGTCCTTCCTTCCTGTCTTTCCAGGCCCAGCTCAAGCACCACCTCTTACAGGCAGCCTTTCTCATTCCTAGTAATAATGAGACTAGTTCTGGGACCTGTTGCATGTTATCTATCTCTCTTTTGGAGCCTACCATATAATCTGTCTTGTATTAAATGTATTGTTTCTTTTGCCTGTTGTTTCCCCTCCCCTACCAGACCCCACACTGTATAACTGTTAATTCAACTTTTAGGTCTCAACTCAAAGATCACTCACTCAGAGAAGTGTTCCTTGGCTCCTCCTCCCTGACAAAGTCTATTCCTCTTGTTTTCTTGTTCTCACAGCACTCTTAAGTCTTCTTCAGCAGTACCTATCACTGTAATTATTTATAAATGTCTGTATCCGCCTATTAAAATATATGCCTCTATGACAGCTAAGATGTTTTGTAACTAGAATGGCACCTGGAATATCAATCAGTATTAGTGGAATTAGTGCCAGTAGAATCAATGACTGAACAGGTTAGTGAATGGATGGATGACTGACTGTCTTGCTTAGCCCCTTACAACTGGAAGCTCACTGGGATGGGGGACTATGTCAGTAATCTTTACATCCTTCATAGTTCCTAGCATGTGGTCTACAAGAGGCGGTCACTGAACATGAATTTAACCGTCAGCAGATGACTATTTTATGGGAGTTCCTAGACTCTACCCATGGTGCTATAACATGAACCAGGAACCTAGGGTCTCAATCCAAGCTGGGCCAACAACTGAAGAAATTTAATAACCATAATGTTTCCCTAATTCAGGCTACAGAAATGACTTGAAACAAGCTCCCCTGCCCTTGGGGAACATATAACACAGTTGTCCTGAGTGAGCTGTTCTGACCCATCTCCTCTCCAATGGAGTATGACATTGTTCTCAAGTTTTATTGCTACAAGATGGGCTTACTCAACTCCTCAGTAAACAGCATTACACAAATGCCATGCACACACATGCAAATCCAGAGTGGACAATAACCTTAGGCCTGTTCAAGTGTTTGATGGGATGGTCACTGAAAAGCAAGCCAGGAGCCAGCTTTAAAAACAATATTTATTTATTACAGTTGGCAGAGCAATGGAGAAAATTGCCACTTAGATAGGATTTTACAGTTTGCAAAGCGTTTTGTAATCAGCACAATTTTTCCCAACAATTCATGACGACAAGTTGTTCTTGCCATTCCTATATGCAGGCAAGAAAGTAGTGTAGGGAAGTGAAGGAAAATGCCATGCTTCTACTTTACCAAGTATAAGTTAAAGGGAGAGCAGCTCTGACTTAACTGAATGCAAGCAAGCATGTTTTATGAATGTATGCCAGGTGCTGGGCACTGGGGATCTGGTTGTACACAAGGCCTACATAAGATTTTAGGTTTTGGCTCACTGCTGGTTTCTCTAGGAATATATGTCCTTTGTCTCACTGAAAGAAAAATAAAACAATGTATTTTCTTACATTGCCTCCACCTATCAGTTTGCTTAGTCATCTCTCCTTTAAAATGTCATGCAAGTTGTATCAGTCAGGATAGGCTAGGTAATGCTGCTATAACAAAAAACCCAGTGCCTTAAACCAGTAAAATTTTATTTCTACCTCAAGCCATATATCCATTGTGGGTTAGCAGAAGAGGAGGGAAGGAGAAATGGGGAGGAGTGAGGAGGCTCTGCTCACTGCAGACATTTAGAGCTCCAGGCAGACGGGAGTACCTTTCACCTGAAACATCATTGATTAATGTGATAGAGGAAAAAGAGAGTTCTGGAGACTCTTGCATTAGTAGTAGTTTAGGGCTCTGGTGCAGAAGTGACACATATCATTTCATCACTCACACATAGGCTGAAACCAGTCACACAGCCCCACCAAACCACGAGGTACCAAAGAAGTACAGTGCTACCTTGTGCCCAGAAAGTGGAAAGACTAGGAGCACTTAGCAAGCAGCTCTAAAAACTGTAATGCAAATTAAATTTCATCCCATGAAAAGAAGAGAAAGCAGAGCCAAATTATTGAGTGTGTTCTTGTCTGGAAAAAGTCTGGACAAATACCAACGCTGTGAGTTAGAAGGGACTTCTGCAACTGATTATTTGTGCTTTTTTTTTTTTTTAAGGAAGGCAAAAACCACTGACACCTGTGCAAAGTCTGACTTTTACCACAATCAAGAGGTTCTGAAGATGCATTAAAGGGAAAAGGTCTAGTTAATGCAATAAGACAAGAAAAATAAATAAAAGCCATATGGATTGCAAAAAAGGAACTAAATTTGTCTCTATCTGTCAATGACATGACTGTGTACATAAGAGATCTTAAGGAATCTACAAAGAAAAACTATTAGAAATAATAGGTGAATTTAAGATATCACAATATATAAAACTAATATCAAAATCAACTGCACATCTGTGTATTAGGAATGAACAATTAGAAAATTATATTAAAAATAAATACCATTATGGTAGCATTCAAAAGCATCAATTTAACAAAAGATGTGAAATTTTTCTACACTGAAACTATAAAACAATACCAAAAGGAATTAAAAAGACCTAAATTGTGTAAATTAAAAACAATGAAAAAATCATGGATTAGAAGACTCAATGTTATTATAATGTCAATTTTTTCTCAAACTGATGTAAGGATCCATTATAATTAGATGATTACAGCAAGATGATTTTAAAATTTATTTGGAAAGGCAAAGGGCCAATAATAGAAAAAAACAACCATGAAAATGAATTATAATATGAGAAAACTTAACCCACCAGATTTTAAGATTTACTATAAAGCTATAAAAATCAAAATTATGTGGTTTTGGTGAAAGGATAGACAGATAAACCATGGAACAGACTGGAACAGAGAAGACTCAGAGATAGGTTCACACATATGTTGTCACTTGATTTTTAACAAAGATGCCAAAGCAATACAATGGGGAAAGGGAGGGGCGCCTGGGTGGCTCAGTTGGTTGGGCAACTGCCTTTGGCTCAGGTCATGATCCTGGAGACCCTGGATCGAGTCCCACATCGGGCTCCCTGCTCGGCAGGGAAGCCTGCTTCTCCCTCTCTCACTCCCCTTGCTTGTGTTCCTTCTCTGGCTGTGTTTCTCTCTGTCAAATAAATAAAATCTTTAAAAAAAAAATGAGGAAAGAGAAAAGTCTCTGATAAATGGTACTGAAACAAATAAATATCCATATGAAAAACGAAGAATCTTGACCCTGGGGGGAAAAAAGAGAAAATGGACTTGATCAAAATTAAAACATCTGCTCATCAAAAAACACCATCCAGAAAATAGGGAAGCCGTAAAATGAGAGAAGATATTCACAACATATTTATCTGACCAAATATTTGTGCCCAGAATACATAAAACCCTGCAATAATAAAAAAATCAATAATAAAGACAAGCAGCACATTTAAAAAAAACTGGACAAAAGATTTAAATGGGCACTTGACAAAAGAAAATATACAAATGGCTCATAGCTACATAAAAAAACTTTTAACACCATCAGTCATCAGGATCACGCAGATCACAAGTGCAGTGAGATATCACTGCCTACCTAGCATGGCTAAGGCAGATCACACCAGATGTTGGAGAGGATATATAGCAGCTGTAACACACACACACTGCAGTTTGGAGTGTAATATGGTACAACTACTTTTATGAAAAGTGTTCTCTGATTTCTTGAAAAGCTAAACATGTATCTATCCAATGACCCAGCAAGAGCTGATTACAAATTTCTGAATATCACAGGGAAAGGCGATCAGAGTTCTTCTGCATGGCCCCGAAGGGTCAGGCTAAGATCAGTGGAAAGAAGAAACCCCCAAGTGGCAGGTTCCAGTTCCCTGAGAGGAAAAAATGTTCTCCTAAGCACAGCCACACCTTCCTCAGAGTCCACGAGAGTCCAGTGAAGGAGATATGACTGATCACATTCCCACATTCCACAGAGCGGGAGACTGAGGTTGGGAGAGGTCTCATGACTCTGGGAGGAAGTACAGTTCAGTGGGTAAAGGTAGAGACTCGGGTCACACAAACCTTGGTGAGTATCTCCAGCAATAAATGAGCTGGGTGACTTCGGGTTAATGAGCCTTTCTGGTCTTTAGTTTCTTCATCTCTAAAATGGGAATGATAATTACAACAGCTATCTCGTCAGACTGATTTCAGGACCGACTGAAATGATGCCCATGAAACAGCATGGCCTCTGGCACATAGTAAGTGCTCAGTAAATAGTGGTTATTACCGTCCACTCCGGAGATCCAGTTGGCATAGCACCCGGCACTGGGGGCTTGACGCAGCCTTGAGTTCACATCCTGTAACACAGAAAACATCTGGATCTTGTGCCATATTTGCCACACCAAGAAGGACTGCAGGCCTAATTAAAACTGCTACTCTGTTTGCATTATCAAATGTCAGCCTTTTTTTTCTACCCACAGAGCAAAGATTTTTCTTATCAAAAATCTATTCACTAAAATGCTAATGATCGTCAGTGATTAGAAACTGCTGCTCAAATTTTGAAAGTTCCCAGTGGGCCTCTCAGACATGGCTTGTAACTTGTCAGTTGGAGAAATGTTCTCAACAAATCAAACTTTGCTGTATATGTTATAAAAAAAAAAAAAAAAGATCTCATTTCCTTAACGCTTCACTGTGCGGGTCCAGGGGGGACTTTTGAGTTAAGTGACAGAGACTATATTATTAGTTGTGGAGTCAGTCTTAGTAGAAGTCTCTCAGGCAAGATATTCTCAGATAGGCCGCCAACCTGCTAACAAAATTCTGTCAAGCTTATCTTAATTTCAATAAGCATTTAGTTTACTAAAGAGCAGCACAGTACTTCTATTATTCTCTTTCTTTCCTTCTTCTCGGCTTTCTTCTTCCTCTTTCCTCTTCAAGAGAGAGAATCGACAAGTCTGAGTTAACGTGCAGCCGAAGGTCTCCATGCCATCAGCTGTCCTCTCTGGTCAGATCAGGGTAGCTGGGGCCTCTTGGACCGGGTCGACAGAGTCCCAGAAGAGGCAGACAGGCCAATGCTGGGGTGGGTCCCTTCCTCCTGGGCTCTTGGATGCCTTGCCACATTCAGGAAGTCAGAAACTAGAGGCCTTGCCTCTCACAGTACCACAGCCACTCACCTGGGCTCGTGATCTCAGGTAGTTTCAGGCAGTTTCCAGGATATACGTGACCAGACCACAGCAGAACAGTCACTATGCAGACGATCAGAGATTTGGTGCTGATTTACACAGGCATGAGCCAGCCCAGCTGAAGGACTGAATCAGACCTTCTAGGATGGAGCCCAGCCATCTGTGTCTTCAGCTCTCCACCTTCTGGTACATGCTCAAGTTTGAGAACTCTGGATATAGAATGACAAGGTAGCGGGGAGTCTCTGGACTAAGGGTGGTCCAGAAGGCTGGCCTGAGGAAGTGATGCTTGAGGCTGAGACCTCAGGAAAGAGAAGGATCCATGTGCGGGGGCCAGACGAAAAGCATCCCTGGCTGTCTGGATTGGGGTCTTAGCTCTCCTATCTGTGAAATGGGAATGACAACAGTTCTACCACCATAAAGTTATAACGAGGATTCAGTAGGTAAAGAGCTTAGCCTAGACTTTGCCAAAAATGTAAAGTCACCATCAATGATTATTTGTACTCTTGAGAGCATGATATCAATAAGTCCCAGCCCTTGGGCTTCCAACAGTAAGAAGGTGGCAAGGAGGCTTCTTGGAAGCCCTCAGGCCAGCCCAGGTGCCACTCCTGAGGGGTTTGCTCTGTAGTGTCACCAGAGTCAGGGCCGCAAGAGGGAGACACAAAGCTTCCAGGGCTCTGCATTCCGTAATGCTGGGGAAGCTTCTGCCTAGCACACACCCTCCCCTCATGTGGACTTTTTTTCTATTTGCAAGAAGTCCAAAGTAGCATTTAAGCAGCACAGACCCTAGATCTTTGCAACAAAACAAAGTGAGACACTTGGTTAAAATCAGAGAAGCACCATCATCCCATCAGCCGCTGTACCAGAGATCTCGCCTGAGAGCTCACTAGGTGCACGGTTGCTAACTGCAGGAGGCTCATTGGTGACTATAAGACACATAAGCAGCTGCTTGAAATACCAGGTGGAAAATGCTATTAGGGAGATGCTGGGAATTCAGGAGATAGGGAGATTGATTTCTGCTGGGGGGCTGGGGACACCTTCTGGGATGTAACTTCCCTTGGGGACGTCCATCATTTCTTGCAGGAGCTTCTAAGTCAAAAGAGCTTATTATTCCCTCCTGTACCATCTTGCTCTTGGGACTGTAAATCAAAAATTCTAGTTCATGGAAATCCTCGATTCTTGAGCAGAGGAGCAAAAGACTCACAGTTGGTTTAATCTCCTTGACAGCCCTTTCGAAGGGGAAGAAGATGTTTGAGAGCCAGCCCCACCATGATTAAGAACTGGAAGGCCCTTGGGGAATATCTAGACCAATTTTCCCACTGTGGAGACGAAGAACTGAGACCAGAGAAAGTTAGGATCTTGCCAAAGCCATGCGCTGCCCAGGCAGTGCTAGGACTAGAATCACGGCCCTGTGCCCCACCCTGCACCCCCACGGGGGTAAGATCTGGGGAGGGAGGATGTTTGCTTACTAACACTGGTCTGGACTTACTACCAGAAGCTTCTGAGACTCCTGTGATGGGTCTTTTTGCTCCTTGATTACAATTAATTTCTTGTCCTTATACCCAGATAGAACTTATGCCCACCCCCCTGGAACTGCCTCCTGCACCAAGGGACCCAGAGAGAATGCCAGATGTTGAGACAGAGGCCACAGTTTGTCCCTACAATTCCTCCTGCCTTTGCCCTGTTTCCTCACCTCTGACCAGTTCCTTCTCACTGTCCTGGGTCTTGGCCCCAAGGGGCTGGGGCATTTTGTGGGATCACTGTAATTTCTGCCGAAAGCTTGACTGTTCCTTCCAGATTCCCAAGCTCATCTGACCCATATTCCTGTCAGGTCTCTCCCACTCATAGCTCCTGCTCACCAGAGAGGTCCTTGGCCTTAGCCTGGCTCTTCCTGTCCAACCAAGGAATAATACCCCACCCCCAAGCTTCTCATCCTCTAATGGCTTCTCTAAGAAAGAAAAGAACCTACAAACCCTACAGAGCATCAGGAAAAAACTTCCAAATTCAGCACTGCTTTAAAAGTAGGGTAGACTAATAAAGCTAGAAAAGCAAAGCATAAAAATGCAGGTTTGACTAATGAAAATGATACCACTTAGAGTCAATGAAATGAACTTGGGTTAATTGATTATCCAGGTAACAACAATTATTTGCATCATTACCACGTGTCAGAGTAGCTTTGCAATGAGTTTAATTTGATGATACTACTGAGCTCTGGAGAAGTATCCCGGGCCTTCGTATTTGCCACTCCCATAGCTTTGTCATCTGCTCCCAATTTTAAGCAGGGAGAGGATGTATTAGTTTAAAAACTTTCTGCCACAGTCAGATGTCATGACAGTTGTCACGTTAATAAATCATTACATCAAAAGATCACAAGAGCCTATTGAGTCAACCTAGATTCTGAGGAAGAAATTCCACCCACGTGTTTCTGGGAAGAGGTCACCATCCAGTCTGCTGAGGACTTCTGGTAATGGGGAGCTTACTACCCTACCAGCAACTCTGATCTTTGAACAACACTAATTCAGGACAGCTCTTTCTTAGGTGGAGTCCAAGTCTGCCTCTCTGGGGCTTCCACCACTGGCCCTGGTTCTGCTGAAAAGCCTTCTAGTGAAAAGCCTTCCTGTCGTCATCTTCCACATTAGAGTCCCCACAGTAGATTAAGACAGACTATTAGATCCTAGGAAGCAGTGTGACGTAGTGGTTAAGAGACTATTTGGGTTCAAGTGCTGGTTCTACCACCTGTTGGCTATGCTTACATTCAGAGAATTATGCAACCTTGTTCTACCTCAGTTCCTACAACTATAAAATGGCAATAGTAGCATCTGTCGCATAGATTATCGAAACAATTGCTAGGCTAATACACGAGAGGCACTTAGAATAGTGCCTGGCACATAATGAGCTCTATAGGCATGCCAGCTCCATTATTTTTCTTAGTCTCACAGGCCAAATGCTCTCCATCGATTCACCACTTTCCCCTTCAAGATTATTTAAGAATCCTTTATATGGAAACAAGGTGGGAGTCCCACGAGTTCCTCAGGTCATGTACCAGAAAGACCATAGGGTTGCTGTGCAAATTCAATGGGTTACTTCAAATGAAGTGCAGAGTACAGGTGCTTAGCACCTAGTCCAGTAAATATTTGCAATTACGGTTATTGGTGCTCACTCAACTATTCTAAAATAGAGAAGAGAGACTGTTGGATAACACACGTCTCAAATCTAACTGACTTTTGAATAACTTAGATGTGTACCTAAGTGAAATGTCTTAAATAAAGATTAGGCATGTGTGCAGAAAACTGCTCTAATTACTTAGCTCGCGCAGACACACTGCCGTCTTCAGAGACTCGCCAAGTCTCAGTTACCATTGCCCCCCAGGTATCGCGCTTCACGGTGATGAATGGGAACTGATTCTTGGAATAGAAATGCCATTTCCACAGGGTCTCGGCAGCAGCCGCAAACACAAGTCGGTGTTTGAAATGCACGGCTTAGAGAGGAAGCCTGAGGGTGCCTCGGAGAGCACCCCAGCTCACCCCTGAGACTCACAGAGAATGGGAAAGGCCTTTCACAAGCAGGCATTCCCGGAGCCCTGGGGACTCCTGGGGTCATGAGTGAAGGAAAACCTCAGCTACAGCTGTTGCAGGCATGGAGCCTTTTACCGGGCAAACTTACCATGCTGTCTAAGAGAGTCCAAAAGGAATAAATGCCTCACTTTAGTCCCCTTTTCGCCCATAACTTTTTTCTTTTTTCCCAGGTGTTATTATTTGCTATGAGTAGACTTCTGCATTCATTAGACTCATGAGACTCACAATGCCTACCTGAGGCTGGTAGTTTTATTCCCACTTTATAGATAAGAAAGTTGAGACTCAGTGTGTTTGTGTGGGTGTACACGTGCGTGTGTGTGTGTGTGAGTGAAGTGTTCTTCACTATTCCGATTCCCATCCCCACACACTCTATGAAGATACGCATAGCCAGACAACCTTTGGCCAATAAAATAAGAGTGGAAGTGAGGAGGCTCATCTTAAGAACCAGTAACTGAGTCGCCATGGTAGCTCCATGTTGCCTTAGTCATTGTAGAAGCAGTAAGGAAAAGGACCCTCATGAACCTGGGTTCTGGAGTCACTAGTATCAACAGAGCTTTCAGCAGACCTTTAATGAACATGTAACATAAACCTCTGTGATTTTAAAGCCACTTAGGCGTCAGAGCTGTTTGTTACTGCCCCATAACTTAGATTGCCCTGACTGATAAAGAAACATTAAGTAATGCACCTAAAGGTACACAGCCTGGAGCTGGAATCAGGTCTGTCTGATTTCAAAGCTTGTGCTCCACCCAGTGCATGGTTATACCACCTCCTTCCTCCTAGCTCCCTAGTTCTCTACTCACTGCCTTCCCCATCCCAGCCTCTAGACTGAATAATGGTGTTCCAAGGGTAAAACTCTCACTCCACTCTATCTAGCAGAGTACTTTCCTGCCTCCTGGAAATCCTCGTTAGTTCCTGTGTATTTTTTAAAGATACCCTGGGCCTCCAAGAAGAGGAGGGAGTAAATGAAGTCCCCCGGACTCAGAGCCCTGGCCATCCTCTTGTACCCACTGCCCTCCCTCCCATCCGGAGACCTTTCCCCTAAAACTCCAACCTCAGTGGTTTCTTCCTTAATGAAAACCACCTCACATCTTCTCATTGCCCTCCAGAGAGAGGTCTGGTACTCAAGGGCCACCAGGAACTGGTTCTTGCTTCCCTTCCGCTTTTTATTCCTGTCTGTCCTCTACAGGACACCCTTGCACTGGCCACCATCTACAAGCAACCTCTTCTCACCCAGACTTCCCAGGCACAAATGTAGAGGGATCCCCTACTCCCTGATCTCTACCATCTGCTGCAGGTCACACATACACATCAGTTGTCCCCCAGCTCCCTGTACCCCCTCCATTAGGCAAGAATTACTCTAC
Organism: Spilogale gracilis; assembly: GCA_004023965.1. Taxonomy (NCBI): domain Eukaryota; kingdom Metazoa; phylum Chordata; class Mammalia; order Carnivora; family Mephitidae; genus Spilogale; species Spilogale gracilis. Next base: position 30,699 of record PITA01018139.1, on the reverse strand, counting down.
ATCATCCCAGTCTCCCCCCAGACTGAGGCACTCAGAACAGGGACCACAGCTGCCTCCAGTGTGCACCCCCAGTGACCCCACAAAGCCTGGCCCAGAGTGAGAGCTTCGGACCAGCAGGCAGCTACCTGAGGCCTGAGCTCCCACAGCAGACCAGAATGGGCATTTTTGCAATGTCCCCTCCACCTCCCTTGAACAAGATCCAGCAGAAACAAACAAAACCAAACAAAACTCTCTCTTCTCTAAGCCCCAGGCTGGTTCTCCCCCGGTGCTGTGCTTTCAAACATCATCTGCTTTCCCGCTCCAAGGTCTATCTATCATCTTTGCCAGAATCTGTCCCTACGGGGCTGTGGCTTGAGAATAGTCAACATTTAACACAATCAGAGCTTGTTCTGTCCTGGGGTGGCAGGGGTGGGAAGCTGGCAGGGCTGAGCACAACCGCCTACAGGCAGGATCTCTCAGGAGACTCTCTTCTTCCTCCATCCTCCCCCTCATCCCTATTTCTCTTTATCTGGGAGGTAGGGCAGGACAAATGCAAACACTGGCCCCATTTGACTGTCCCCTTCTCCACCCTCCCAGCTCATACATCTCAGCCTCATTTAAGTGTTCTTACCTACCCATCACTACACAGCAGTCAGTGGCCAGGGACTGGGGAATATAGGTCATTTTCATGCCTTGAGCAGCAATTGCTATACCTGAATATTCAGCTCGTGGCGGAAAACCCTAACTTAAAGAACCCGGGCGGAACTTGAGGCAGAGAAAGGAGAAAATGGGAGGAGTAAGGAGAAAGACCACAAAGGGACATAGAAGGTTGTTGTAAATGGGATCTATGTTTAGGACCTCTCTTCAAGTTTCTGGTTTCCAACCTTTACTTATGGACCTGGGCAGGAATGACAGGTAAGCACTGGAGACCCAGTTCTGGAGTCCTCTACAGTGATGTCCGTGTCCAGTGAAATCCTATTTCTGGACATGACTGTGGCCAGGAGCACGCTCAGGAGCAATTCAGGTTAAATATTGTGAAACAAAGGCAAGAGGGAAGCATCAAGAGGAGCAGTGGGTGCTTTCTGGAATGTCCCACCATCTACTCTGTCTTTCCTGGGTGTACAGGTCCCCGTTGTGCTGAATGGGTTATACACAAGCCATTGTTCTGTGGCCCCAGAAGCAGCCGTTGCATGCCCTCACCGACCCTCTGCAAATGCTCCCCAACACAGGACTGAGGCCTTCGCAAAGCTGCTTCTTACAGGAGTCCAGTTCGGGAGTACAGAGAAAGAGCAAAGCCATGATTACGCACATGCTATTCCCAGCTCGCCGCGAAAACAACTAGGTTCCAGTCACTCCACTCCAGGAGGCACTGAGCCTCCCGATGCTTGGAGAGAGGGAGCCGTTCCCCTGAACCACCCCAGAACAGTCTGACGGATTGAGATGAATTCATTTCCCCCCCAAATACAGAGACAAGTGCTTACAAATTGAAAACAAAATTGATGCTCTGTCAATTTGAAGTTACTCAATTTCGAATAGCCTCATTCTCTTAGCATGCTCCTCACAGTTTTAGGGCAAATAATATTTGTTTTCTCCCTACACAAATATGAAAATGTTTCCGGCACTCTGAAAGCCCCACTTTTGGGTATCTGCACCGAGTTCCATGTCTGTAAGCATTTGCCGAGGCATGATGGGCCCTGACACCTGGCAACTGGCTAGCGTTCCTTGAGTCTTCGCCTGTGCCAGACATGTTTACACGTATGATCTCATTTAATCCCCTGAATGGAATAGTAAACCTTCACTTCAACCCTCTGAGGGGATATTACCTCCACTTCACAGACGAGGAAGCTGAGACTGAGAGAGGTGAGAGGCTTTCCCAAAGACACACAGGCTTTCCCCAAAGCCATGTCCTTTCTCCGGCCCCTGTCATGTAGTATCCTAGAAGGGGATGATCCAGTGACAACTTGTGTTGCTTGTGTCATCAGAGTCCTAATCAGGTCCTGGCAGAAAATGTTTATGAATGAATGAATGAATTGTGCAAGTCACTGCCACTTAGGTCATATACTCCAGCATTCTGCTTCTCTGACCCCACTCTGGGATCTCTGGGCCTAAGACCTCCTCCCAAGTCACATCCCTCACCCCACAGCCATATGTAGTTACACAGGACATAGGACCTGAGCATCAACAGCCCCATGAGGAGGAAACCTCTGAAGAACTACCTCTATTCCTTGGAGAGTTCATTAGTTCATGTCTGAATGCCAGTGCCCAGGACAACCATGAGCACCCAGCTGGCGAGACAGTACTCCACAGCCCCGCAAGCTCCTCCCAGCCATGACCTTGACCATCACCAGAGCTTCAGCTGGCAGGCTAGGAGGGGTTCCCTTTGGAACAAAAGAAACCAGACTCAGAAAGGTAGATCATACCCGGCTTCCTGATGCCAGGCCCAGTGCTCATTCCTTTGCCCTATGATTTCTAGATCTTCTTTTCTGACTACCAAAATCGTGGACATCCACTTACTCGAGGTCCTGGTTTGCAAGTAGGTTTTGTTTTGAATAAATAGGAAGGCATATGTGATTGAGGAGTCAGGTCTGCTTGAGTCAAGGAAGGAGCCATACTATAGGTGAAGTATATTTATGGATCATTCCCCAGACCCCAACTAATATGCCTTTTCCTCTTTAAAACAAAAACCATTTTGAAATTACCTCCTTTTTACTGTCTCCAACTCAATAAAATTTTCTGACTTAATGGCCAGAACTTGTAAAATTTCACCTGAACGCTACCTAGGAAGGCAGAGTTTGATAAACAATTTAACACAGGCTTCAAGATTGCAAGGGGAGTGTTTAATTTGCTCAAGAGACACACCGTCCTCAAGGACTCCAGTCCATTAGCTTTTGTCCAACTAATGACAAGTGAGTTTTCTATATTCATTAAAGCAGACTTGGGATTTGGCTTGAGGGGCAGTGAACTGAAGAGGAAATAGCACTGGACTCGGGAGGAATGTTCTTGATTACTTGCTGTGCGTTTCGAAAAAGAATAAAATGGTGTTTTCTAAAATCCTTTTAAGCTGGTTTTCTCTGTGATATAGGTTTTCGTATTCCAGTGAAAATCAGGGGTCTGCCCCAAAAGAAGTTTGCAGGCCAACACAAGCCAGCTCCACTCAGCCTGGGTCACATCACCAGCTACCCCCATCTGCTCCCACAGGGCTGTGCTGGCAGAGGCAGAAACGGGAGCAGCCCAGCTTGCCCTCGGAGGGCTCATAGTCTCAGGAGGCACCTGCAGGTGAGAGTGAGTAGCAAGGGATGAGCACCTGCGGTCACCATTACTGATGCCCTGCACCAGCTCCCAGAACCCATCTTAGCTCAGCACCACAAACATTCACAGGGATGCTGCTAGGTGCCTGGAGACTTTTTTGGGGGGGGGGGGAGGCAGAAAATGTCACCATGCCCTGCTCTATCCCTGCACTTTTGTTTAGGCCACCCCATAGATGATGAAATCTGGGTTGCCCTCTGATCCCCCTACTGGGAATAACTCCCCAACTGCCATAGAATAAGGTCAGAAGGCTTCTGAAGCTGCCACGAGTCCCACGGTATCTTAGTGTCAGTTAGGAAAGAGCCCTGTATCGGCAGGAGACAGACGGCTCATTCAAAAGGGTGATTGGAGAGAGTTTAGTGAAGAGACTGTTTATTAAGAAAAACCAGCACACAATGGTAAAGCACCGTGGCAACGGAGGGGAGCCATTGCCACTGTTAAGACAGAAGGGACAGCAGGAGAAAACAATCAAGAAAACCTCACCAAGCTGCATCTGTAGTAAGGGGTACCTAACAGGAGCGGAGGCCCCTGATAGAGGGACACAGCCCCCACCAAGCCGGCAGGGAGGCAGCCGAGGGGATAAATAGCCCTGCCTCTCTCTCTTTTTTTCTCTCTCTCAGCCGGCACCCCCCACCCCGTCTCCTGCTAGCTACACAAGAAGCCAGACAGTAGGAAGCCTGGTGGATGCAGGCCACAGACTTTGGCCTTCCAGGGCACAGTGGAGGAGGAGAAGGGCCGACAGAAGATCTGGGTACAGAGATGACCAGCGGAGGAGTACCTCCTCCTCCACACATCCGCTGCTGTCTGCCAGAATGTCATGAGACACGTTCTGATCTGTGATTACCGTGTAGATAGTGGCCCTGAAGTTGGCCCATGTGACCAGCAGTGGTCATCCTACTGTCATCAGATCTGATCCCAGTCTCACCCTTCCCCCAAAGAGCCCACACTCTGGCTCCCCAAATAACCTGAACAGAAGGCTTACGTGGCTCCCTCCTCTGCAAAATCCTCCCCACCCACCAGCCCTGAACATGCAATCCAGAGCCAGGAAAAAGGGCATCTCCTCCTTGCAGTCTGCCTGACCCCACCAACCTCCATGGAAGCCATGTCTGCTTCCTCAGGGATCCTCCCAGAATCTCCCCTGTGCTTCCTCCTCAGCAAGCCAATACCCTGGGGCTTGTTCATCCCTGAAATCACCCTGAGCACCCTCCAACAGCCATGCTGTCCCCATTGAAAGCATCCGAGAGGCCAATGGCCACGTGTCACAGTGACTTAGACTCTGAAAGATGGGACATGAAGCCTGGTTCCACCCTCCACTAGCCTGCAGTGTTGGACAAATCATTTCACATTTCTGAGCCTCAGTCTCCCCACCCCAGCCATGAGAGTAATAATCCCTACATCAGGGACGCAGTGGGCATTCAATGGGACCATGCATGCAGCCCTCACTAAATGGCAGCCTTCCTTTTCTTCCCTCCAACAGACTGGACGTTCTTCGAGAGCACATCACGTCCATCCTGACCCCACTTGGCTCTCAGAGCAGGCCTGGCACTCTGGGGGAGGGGTCGTATAGTTAGGAATACAATCATTAAGGAATCTCTGCTCCCAACCTGTGTGACCTTGGGCAAATTACTTGGCCTCTCTGTGCTCTGTCTACTCAGCTTTAAAACAAATAATAGAGCTAGCCATGGGGTTCTTAGCTAATATCCATGCAGGGCTTTCCACCAGACACCGTTTTAAGCGTATGAGGTATATGAACTCGTTCAATCCTGAAACCACACCAGCTGGTAACATGGTAGCCTTTTGCTGCTCACCAAATACTTCCAGTTCTCTTTGCGGGCACCCAGATGTCCCCAGCCCTTGGAGTTAGAGGCAGCCGCATGAGTGGCTTTAGCCAATAGAATGTGGGCAGCAGTACTGTCCGTCAAGTCCAGGAGGAAGCCTTATGAGATGGCGTGTGATCCCTCCTCTGTCTCTCTCACCCGTTGTCAAGAGACCAGTAGTGTTCCACACGATGGTTGGTCTGCCAGTCTGGGCCCCAGGGTGACGATGACAATTGCACAGACTGACCCAGGAGGGACTTGCAGTGTCACTGGGGACACCTGAGAGGTGCTCATTACCACAGCATAACTTAGCTGATCCCGACTAATGCCTGCGAGGCCTGTTGTTCCCATCTCATGGTGAGGACACTGGTACCTCGTCATGGAGAAGACTGGAGAGGACAGCGGTCTATGTAAACTAGCACACGGTAAGCCCCAAGGGCACGCTGGCTATGATACACAAAGACACAGGCGTGGAGACAAACATGGACACAGCTCACAGCGCCACGGTACAGCTCTGGACAGGCCCAGCCTGGAAGGCAGGCCAAGGTCTCCACGAGCACACTTCCACCACTCCACCACAGGCCAGAGCTCGGAAATCTGCATCCTCAGCAAATGCCAACCCTTCCCTTGGTTCTTTTTGTCTGTCTGTCCACCAACCTTGACTCATTAGCAATTGCTCCTGGCTACATGAGAGCTGGCAGCCATAGATTTTCTTTCATCTGGGTTAAATTTCTGGCTAGCAGAGGGCGAGTATCTGCCACCTCCAGCGCCCCCAGATCCGGCAGAGTCTGGAAGCACCGGGAGGCTGAGGAGTACTGTGATAGCCTGGAAATGGCAGGCAGTCCAGGGCACCTCTCCGGCCCATGTTCTCTGATCACCTACATCATGTCCCCATCATCCCCGTCTGGCAAAGGGAACGTGATTGAGCATTCTTCCCAGTGTAGAATGAAAACACTTTCCTCTTCCTTATACTCAGCACTCATTGGCCACTGGGCACTATCCTGGGCTGATACTGCTGTCCCCACCACCTCCCAATTTTAATAACAACAAATGGCAATAATAATAGCTAATCTTTCGAGTGTTATTCTGTGCCAGGCCTATGTTAAGCGTTTTATGTACATTATCCCATTTTATCCTCCCAACAAGTATATGAGAGGGATTACGGGTTATCATTGTCATCTTACAGTTGAAGAAACTGTAGAAATTACAGCACAGAGAGGCCGCGACAGAACTGAAGACTCAGGTAGAGAATGGTGGAAGCCAGGATTCAAAGCCAGGTCTGTCTGGCTCCAGAACCCCGCTGCCCGAGGAGTAGTGGGTGCAAAGGGTTGTGAGGCAGAGACCAGAAAGCTGGTTTCTCATTTATTCCTTGTAACAGCCTTGTAAGGTGGGTCTTCCCATTTTACACTGCAAACGGAGCTGCTGAAGGTCAGACACGAGTGTGTACAAAGTCACACCGCAGGTGAGGGGGCAAGAAGTCATTCCCTAGCACATATGTACCAAAGCCTCCTCTGTTCAGGAAGTCACCAGCGATTGCCAGTAGAAATAGGTTCATAATGCAGAAGAGCACCATAGACCAATACCACACTTAAGGGGGACATAAGCAGAGTTTGGAGGGAGCACAGAGGAGGGGTAATCAAGGAAGGCTTCCTGGAGGAGATTGTATTTGAATAAAAACAAAAGAGAAGAAAATCCCAGAAGGATGGTACAAAGGCTAAGTGCTATTCTCCTGGAGATCCAAGATTTGGGGGTGCCATGATCTCCTTGCTGAATTTCTCCTTTCTTTCAGTTAGGAGACTCAGACACTATAATGTGGGGGAGGAATTTTGGTCACTCTGATTCCTCATTCTCAGACCACTGAAGAGGAGAGCCAGGCTGGGGGTGGTGGTCGTGGTGGCCTGTGAGCTCTCAGGGACGCACCCATAGGGCCTCACACAAATTTTCCAGCCACATCTAATTTCCCTGCTGCATCTGAACCTGTCTTCTTGCCATTGTAATTCCAGATCCATTTATTTTATGCCCACCTGTCCCCATCTGGAAGGAAATTGAATGAGAGTAAGAAGGGAATAAAATAATGGGAACTTTTTAGTCTGGAGCAGTCATCAAATGCTCTCTTTGCCCATCAGACTGGTATTTAAATGGAGGAGGGGTCTGGGGTGGGCAGAGGGCATTGTTAACAACTGCCTCAGTGTGGCAGCAGGAGACAGGAATAATAGGCTTGGAAAATGTTTTCCAGATTGTGCTGAAGTGATGAAAAACAACGGGTCCCAAAATGGAAGTCGTGGCACACAGAACCTCTCCACGGATCGTGCAGGCGGTAGCATGATCTCTGCCTTGCTCCTTTTCGAACAGGACTGAATTAATTCAGGGCCCACGCGAGGCTTGGACTCCCATTTCGATTACAGACAGACCTAGTTTTTGCAGAACTCATTAACTAGCAGGTCTGTGGGGACCTGGGCTTCCAGGCCTTGCTGGACAGGCCCCTGGAGCGGGCTTCTGAGGAATCCGGGTGCCCAGAATGTGGGCAAGGCCTGTGCTGTGAGCTGGGCCTCAGAGGATAGCACTCTGGCTGCTCCTGCATGCCTGAAGGAGGTCAGCGCATGGAGGAGGCAGGAGGAGCCCAGGCAGTATGCTTGCTGCCGGCACTCCAGGCTGTGATGATGGAGGAACTCTGCACTTGGGACAGTGAGACTCTGGCCAAACTTGAATTCTGAGTCTCCTGTAAGAGGTCATCCTCCCAGTAATAACACATTTTGTCAGTGTGAAGCAGGAAGGCACTGAAACCAAAAATGGAGACACATGGACGTGTTCAAATGCTACCTGGTCCTCAAGGTTCAGCTCCAAGGCCCCTCCTCCAAGAAGCCTTCTCAGATAATCCACTTAGTCAGGATCCCCTGTCTTTGTTTCTGTCCCTATCCAAGCCACTCAACTCTTCATTTCCTGTGTAGCAGGTATTTCTGTCCATTTCAGACCTCCCCGTACAGACTTCCCAGCACAGGCTCCTATTCCTACCCTCAGCTTACAGCATGTTCTAAGTCTACTTGTAGAACACATGAATGCATAAATGAATAAAAAGTGGCACAGGCAAAAAAAAAAAAAAAAGGTAAAAAGAATACAATATTTCATGTAAACCTGCCCCAACAGCTTCATGTTAAGAGATGAATGAAGATAATCCAGGTGAGCGGCAAAATACTTACACATCCTAAGCAGGGCTAGAACCATGGAGAGGCAGGCTCCTCGTGGGAGTGGCAGAGCATCATCATCATCATCATCATCATCATCATAATAATAATCTGGAGCCAGGTGGGTTAATTTATGTCCTACCTATGAACTGCAAAAATCTGTGACTTTGGCTAAGTCATCTACCCCTTTGTGTTTTAGTTGTCCATCCGTAAAATGGGGGTGATAAAACAGTACTGACATACTCATAGGATTGTGATTTGTAAGGTACCCGGAGTGGTGCTTAGCACCGAGCGATGAGCCACTACCCTCACTCTTCTCTGACCCACTCAAGGTCTGTCTTTTCTAAGTCTCTTCCTCCTCCCACCACACACACACACACACACACACACACACACACACACACACACACACGTGCACGCGCCTCACCTCAGCAACCAAACTGTGCTGAGTCAGTGGGTGCCCCCGGTGGCCAAGACGTGGAGCTATCTGCCCATCCTATTTAACCCCACGCAAGAATACTGATTCTATCAAGGGCTCCCTTCTCCTTGTCTCTCGCTGTTAACAACTGGGTTTAGGGTTTACACCACCTCATACACGTACACATGCTTCCCTTCTAACTTTCGTCCAGTAGCCTTTAATTAAACATCTTTTTTTTTCCCTCTGTTACCTTTGGTCTCCCCATCCTACTCTGTTTTGTCCCACCTGAGAGCTCCAAGGGTGTTCTGGCAAATAAAGCTTCACAGTAATGCGACACTGCACTGTCCACTATAACCACTAACCACAAGTGGCTATTCACATTTAAATTTAAATTCGTTACAATTAAATAAAATTTAAAATTCAGTTTCTCTCTAACACTACCTACACTTAAAGTGTTCGATCACTACATGTGGCTAAGGGCTGCTGCACAGGATACAGAACATTTCCGTTATTTGCAGAAAGTTCTGTTTATACAGCACTGCTCTACATTCCTTTAGGAAGAAGAAACATAATTTCAACTTCTAAAAGGAACAGACAAAATAAAGGACTAGTTGTTTCCTTTCTGTATGTGTATATACAACCATTTACTGTTTTTATGGGAACCTGTGCTTGGAGATCCAAACACTGACCACATCTCCATGGGGGCAGTCAGTGCATAGACACCAGCCCCCCACCCAGGAGCCTAGGAGCGCTGATACTGACAATTAAAGGCTTGATCTGCCAGGGAGGAGGGGGAATACCTTCCATCACCCCTTCGTTCAGCAGCATCATAAAATGTTCTTTAAATACCGCCTGATTAACTCCAGAGAGAAAAGGTGCCAGGCAGACTGTGTTAGACAAAGACAACTCTTCCCGCATTTACTAAGCTATCTGTGCTGTGTTACTATCAGGAGGAGTACCCACCCACCGTGCCCTTTAAGACCTTGCAGGGCTGGGCATGGGAGCCTCTGCAATAGCCCAGGAGAGCAATGCTCCTCCTGCTGGAGAAGCCCACCGTTTCCGCTCCACCATTTACGCGAAAAAACAGCTGGAAAGGGGACATCTGTGGTATGTGAGGGCCGTGCCCTTGCTCCCAGCTGACTGGGCAGAGTTGTCATGTAAGCTGACACCAGCAGAACGTCTCCTGGGAATTTGGAGTTGGGACACAGACACTGGCTAGTGAGCTACAGGGGATGAAGTGAGAAAGCTTTAGAGGCCTGAGGGCTAAAGGAAGCATTTCGGGGAGGTCTTGATGGGTCATGCGTGAGAAGATGAGCAAGAAAGCCAGTCTGCAGAGCCAACAGAATGTAACAAGTCCAAGAGATGGCAAAGAAGAAACCAGACATTCTGTGCTAGAGCAGGGAAGGGGCAGGGGGCAAAGTGGGAAGAGGTCTCTCCAGTCCCTGGGAGGTCCATACTTTTCATAACTGGAGGCCCTGAATGTCTCCAGTGTCTTCCTAAGTCCCTCTTTTCAGCTGAACTCCAAGCAGGTCTCTGTTCCTTGCCTCCAAATGATTCTGACCAGGCTGTCAATGTCTTAAAACAGAGCTCCGACAAAGTGATGGACTGCGTTTGCCCAGCTTGCCTTTCGACATCCTGCTCCCAGAATTAGTTTCTATAAATACCATATGATGGTCTGAGGGAACAAAAGGAGGGAACTAGATGTGCAGGGATTCGACAGTTGGTTATCAAGCATTCCCTGGGCATCTCCGGTGTGCCAAGCCCTGAGTAAATGACAGAGTAGGCATCCTTTCCTCTCCATTTCCAAACCCTAACCAGCTGTCAGGGCTCTGCTCACTGCCACCACTTCCTTGAAACTGTCCCGGATTTATGCCCATGCACATACACACATACACACCCAGACAGGGTTGGGCTCTCCTGACACCCATGGGCGAGTGTCTGCACCTCTAGTCGACCATTCTGTCTGCATTACAGTTCTGCATAGCTCAGGCCCATCCCTGACTAGTGTGTGAGCTTTCTGAGAGCAGAAGCGGGCTTCTCTGGCTCAGCTGCCCAGTGCCCCACACGAACCAGGTGATAGTGAATTTTGGTGGGGCTACTTGATAAACATTTAGACCATATTTTTAGTCTTCAACATGTCTAACCCCCAACACATGCCCATTCAAAACCACGGAATCAAATACCAGGTCTCCAGAATGTTCTAGAGTGTTATTGGACACAAGTCCTTTTACAAAAAAGAAAAAAAAAAAAGGACACCACAGCGAGAGAAGTGATAGACAATGCATTTTGATTTGCTGCCTTTCCAACAAGTACTCTCACTTTTCTAGAAAGCCATCTCAGAGGCCTCAGTTGTAATAAACACCTTCCCCCTCCCAATGCACCCCTCTTTGCGACGTTATTCGGAGCCATGGTGGCCAGGGGAGCATCCAAATAAAGATGTAAGGAAAAGGGGCGCCTGGGTGGCTCAGTTGGTTAAGCGACTGCCTTCAGCTCAGATCATGATCCTGGAGACCTGGGATCGAGCCCCACATCGGGCTCCCTGCTCGGCGGGAAGCCTGCTTCTCCCTCTCCCACTCCCCCTGCTTATGTTCCCTCTCTGGCTGTGTTTCTCTCTGTCAAATAAATAAAATCTTAAAAAAAAAAAAAAAAAAAAAGATGTAAGGAAAAGCCCCAGCCAGCTCTGGGTGGCCAGTTTCTATGGAAATTGCCTAAGTAAGGGTTTGGACGAATTTTACCAGCTTGACTCATTTTTCACTGAAGTGATTGATAGGACATAATCACCTACTTGTTTGGACCTCTCGTATTGGGAATTCAGGTATTTGTCCAAATGCATTTTCTCGTAGTGTTAAATAGCTAAGGAGTGGTTCAGCCTGACCTCCAGAAGGATGGCTTCTCTGTCAGCCCTTCCAGTATTAGTGGTCTTAATTACAAATACCACACAGAATGATCAAATGCTCCTCACCCAACAGTTATGAAAAACTTTGTCAGAATAGGGGCCAGACCAACTTCTGATATCTATGGCGTAGGTCGCACGTCAACTAAATTTCAGTATCACAAAAACATTAATGCTGGTTAAGTTTGAGTTCCTCTTTCTAGATCATGGATGTTAAATATGTTTTGTTTCTCTTGCCAATGCTCATTGTTTAGGGGTGATTGCTTAGAGCCTGTGTTCAGAAGGATTCTGAGGCCCAGAGTAAGGTGCTGATGGATTACCTGGGTTTCACAGAGCAAAAATTGGGAAATTGGGGAAGGTCACTCTAGGTCCAGGGGCCAGGATGGGCCAAGGCTCAACCACCAGCCCCTTTGTGGGAACAGGTGCACAGAGTACCCTGGGAATGCTTGGCTCCTGATCCAAAAAGAGACCATGAGGTTGGGTGTTGGGGTGCAGTCCAAGGAACAGCAGCAGGGAAATCTGGAGTGGTGAGAGCATTCGGGCATGGGGGGCAGGCTTCAAGAGAAGTGGTGGCCCAGAAGTCCCCGGCTATGACTGCAGGGAGCCCTGAGGACAGCGGCTGCAGTGCGGTTCTGCAAGGTCGCAGTGACCCCTTCCCCTCCCGCCGGTGGCTCCCTCTTTGCACCCACAGGGGACAAGCCTGTGTCTGTTTCATCAAGGAACTCAATGTTCATTAAGGCTGCGATTCCCAGTCTGACAGGCAGTGCCAATGTGGTGGTCCCCTAAGCCTTTCACACATCTGTCTCTCTGCCCGTCCCAGAGACTCTGAAGGCCCCCCGACCAATGGAAGCCCCCAGACGTGGTGCTGTGGCCCTGTCCCCAAAAAGCTCCTGCCTGCAGCGGGGGGTGTTAAACCTTGCCTTTGGCCTGTAGCCCCTCTTCAGTCCTCCTCGTCTCCCACCACTCCCTCACCTGCAGGAGGACGCTTGACTCCAGGATTTGAAAGAAATAAAAACTGACAGTGTGGGGCCATGTTCAGGGCTGAGCTACAAAGGATTCACGCAATTATCTTTGTCAGAATTCATTTTGTCAACGCCCCTCTCTTCTTCAGGTTGCATGCTACTAATATCTTTCAAAAGTTTGAGGAGACTAGCAATAAACGAGGGAAGTGCCAGGCACAGCGCCACATGATAACCAACCGGGCACAAAGCAGGGCAAGGGCAAAGTATGTGGACCCAGAGCAAGGGAGGGGGACAAGCCCTGGTGCTGCGGAAAGTCCCAGAATCACAGCAGGAAGAGACCTTAGACGCAACTTGTCCCACAGCCCAGTGTCAACATCACTGTGGCATTCTAGGGGAGCATGTGCAGGCCCTGAAATGTTCCCTCAGCATCTTGCCCACAACAGGCCAGGAAAGGGCAGCCCTGGGTCTGAGAGCCATCACAGGTTATCCCAGCCGTTCCCTGCCCCCAACATCCTTCACACACGTGCATACGCACACAAACACACACCCCAAACAGAGACTCTATATGCTGATCAGTCCAGCCCTGGAGGGCTCTAGCCCGGCCCTCTGGACATGGGCATCCAGGTTGCCAGCGTCAGCGTGGAGGGCTAACGGGCTCCCCGCCCTCACTAGTATAGCGCTGAGCACCTGCACCCCCCCACCTCTATACCGAGTCCACCTTGTCTCAGCTCCTTGAACTCTGCCCTCTGAGTTGCTCACACTCAAATCCTCCGAGTCATCCTTGCTTCCTCTGTCTCTCTCAATCCCCACATCAAATCTGTCATCAAACCAAATTGGCCCTGCAATCTCAGCAAACAGAATCGGACCACTCGCCACATCGTCACCCTGTCTGAGCCACCTCCGTCTCCACCTGCCCTCCCTCTGCTCCTTCACCGACCTGCAGTTTCCTCTGCACACAGCAGGCTGAGCGAGGCTTTACCAGCACGAGCCAGGTTACCTTCTCAAACCCTCCCAGTGTCTCCCAGCGCCACTCAGAGTCATGGCGGGGGGCCCACGTTGGTCTACAAGGCTTGGTTCCCAGACTCCACTGCGGAATGAGGGCTCATCCCCCCAGAAGAGGGGCAGGGTGCTGGCCCTGGTGGGACAGGGAGAACTTGTAGAAAGGAGGAAGGAGGGAGGAGGGAGGACACCCAGGCCAAGGGGAGGGTGGGACTGAGGGTATGGAACTGAAGGCCTGGGTGTGGGGGAGGGGCAATTCAAAAGGGACAAAGTTTTGGGAAACAGTAAGAGAGATTCCTGGGAGGGTCGGTGCATTCAGCAGATGAAGACATGGAGTTCTACCCTGTGGACAATGGCAGAACCCCTGAAGATCTCTGGGCTAAGGGCTGATGTGGTCACAAATGCCCCATGTCACAGGCTGACAGGGCAGTCATCCATAGATGCAGGGAAGAGCCCAGCCTGCAGACTGTAGGAAAGGAACACTAATTTGGCTGTCCAAAGAGCTAGACTCTAGTGCCGGTGTCACCACTAATCATATAGGTGCTGCTCAGTAATTCCAAACTGCATTTCCTCCTGCTCGGCCCAATGGTACCCATCACCGAAGGCAGTATCACAGAGCTGCCAGGGGCCTCAGAGGTCATCGAGCCCAGGTTTCCAAACTCCAGCCTGGGAAATCAATTTACTGAACTGAGAGTGTTTTTAAAATGAAATTCGAAGAGAAGGGATGAGGTCAGAGGGCACTGCTTGTAGTAAAGGTAAAATTGCTTTATGAAACTTTCGTTTTGAGGGTGTGTGTGTGGGTTCAAAATATAAATCCATTTCCATGGGTCACAGTAATGAATGTTTGAGAGTCACTGATCAAGTCCACTCTCTTTGCACTGTGCAAACTGCCTTTACAGCATTCTCAATAAAATGCACGGCCACTCCTGTTCACCTCTGGGCACAGGGTACCAACCCATCCCCAAGCAGAAACCCTGTCCGCTATTGACTGCTCTGTACATCAGCAACACTTCCTCATGCCGAGCTCAGATCTGCTTCTTGTCCTCCAGCACATCGCGCCTCCCTGGCTCTCTGACCAGCCTCCTCCAAATAAACCCAACTCGGCTTCAGATAACAGCATCAAAAGAACCGAAGACAACTTTGCAGGCCTCTTGACCGGGTTCTTTCAGAGTGTTCATCTCTTTCTTGTGTCTGCCCAGCACCTCTTCTCTGGGAAGCAAGATACGGGAGCTCATTCCCTGTACTCTGCTACCAGGGAGCATCCTACTTAATTCCGGGCCCTGTCACAAACTAAGGTTTTTAAAAATGACACATGGGTTATCTAGATGGTCCTCAAGGATCAAGAGGCAGAGAGGAGCTAGCAAGGAGCAGCAAGAGGGCTGAAGAAAGTTTCTGAAAAATTCATTTAGGGAAATTCTCTCTCCTCAGTTGAAAGCAGAGAGCAGAAGAAAGAGGAACGAAGATTAACACCCAAGAAGTTCATGTGGGATTTAGGCTACTGGGCATGCACAGATTTGAGGGTTCACTGGAGAGATGTAAAGGAGGCGAAGAAGGGGATAGGGGAGGAGGAACAGGAAGAGGAGGAGAGGATTCCTCTCCAGTGTCTCACCTTCCCCCACGCCTCTCCAGGTCTCGTCAACCATCTTTCTCCCAGGGCATCACCAATCTGGCCCTTTATCTCCCACAAGAAACCTCACGATGGACAAAGTCTTGCAAAAGATAGTTAAAGTGCTCAAAAGAGAGGAAAGCTTCTGATGAGCAATATAACTTCCCAGTCTGGAGCCAAGACAACACAGGGTCACACTCCAGAAAACCCAGAGTACCAAGGAGAAAGCCCAGGAAACCTCCAGCCCTGGACCCAACATTTAGGAGGCATCCCAGAGCCGGAGAAAGATAGTTTTGCACCAAAACAAAAAGTGTTATGAATAAAAAACGGGCAATAAACTTCAATAACTTGGCATCTCATGCAGTCAAATTGCAACACGCTGAATAAGGATTTAGAGTCTCAGAGGCCTCTGATGGGAGACAGTCTGGTAAAGCTTGTTAGTCTTAACGTTGATGGCAGATAGGGCTGAGTGCAGACCAAAGTGAGAAAGAGGCAGGAAGCTGAACGGGAGGCAGAAGAGAGGGACAGGAAATAGAGACAGGCACCTTGGAGAGAGGTCTTGGCCAGCTCCCCTCCTGCAGCAGCGACGGAGGCCCGTGGGGGCGCTCACAGGCTGCTAACAGCCCACTCGGGCAGTTGATACCCCTCATTAAACAGAACTTCACAAGTGGCTTAATTTGAATTTCCAATACTTGATAGATTTCAAACCCAGGATAATTATCTCTGATGTAAAGGATCAATAAATAGTTTCCTGGGCTGAATCCCCCCAAAATGGGGACACTTCCAACAGGGTTGCTGGGATCAAAATACCTTCAAATGCCGAATAAACACTGACTTATCTCTTCTTAAAGAACTTTTCTGTAAGGCAAAGGTTAGCTTTGTAAGGAAAGGCAGGATGAAAATTAATCTAACTTACTGTGACCTCCTCGGGCTGGGTTTGAATTACATTTCCACATGGCCTGTGAAGAGCTTTCACGTCTCTCGCTCCATTAGTTGGTGTACTTAACAAAGGTCAGGTAGTGAGCAGACGTACTTTCTAGCCCAGAACACGATCGTGCTGCACGGCCCCTTCCTGCCTTGCTGGCGTGTCTCTGCTGGAGGTCACCCGGGTGGGTGGGAACCATCTCTGCAATGCCTCATCCTGAAGGCTCCTGAAAACAAACGATGGACATCACCATTGTTACCACAGCTCTGGGATGGCAGAGGTCTCGTGTGGTTCCCCATGCTCTGGGGCCCAGAGAATTTAACTGAAACCCTCTAGTTTCTTATACTCACAAGGGGAAATTCACATGTACTTTTCAGGGCATGTTTCCTTTCCAGAAAAATTGCTAACTAAAAGTCAAAAAATGGAGGAGGAGAGTGACTGGGAGGAGGAGGAACAGGCAAGGGAGGCCAGGCTAATGGGAGAGCTTCATGTTCCCCAAAACCCAGAGTGTTGTCTTTTGGTCTCATCCATGGGACATTCACATTCACATGGGCCCCTGAGCTTCTCTGTTCACTCTGTTCCTTTCCCTTCAGAGTGGGATCAGGATTCACTCCTTTCAGAAGATGGCCAAGGAGCCAAAAGGAAGCTTGCTTTGGATAACAATAATAAAAACTCGGCACGCCTGGGTGGCTCGGTTAAGCCACTGCCTTCGGCTCAGGTCATGATCCTGGAGTCCCGAGATCAAGTCCCACATCGGGCTCCCAGCTCTGCGGGGAGTCTGCTTCTCCCTCTGACCTTCTCCCTTCTCATGCTCTCTTTCACTCACTCTCTCTCTCTCTCTCTCTCAAATAAACAAATAAAATCTTAAAAAAAAAACTTTAAAACAATAATATACACTCATATTCCTTCTGAAGGAGCTGGACCTCCCTGTTCTGGGAACATAAAGAGATGAACCAGGTCTGACCTTGCCCCCAAGGTCAAATTTTACTTTACTCCCAAATTTTAAAATTATGGAGTAACAGGGTTGTACCTGGGTGGCTCAGTCAGTTAAGCATCTGACTTCAGCTCAGGCTATGATCATGGGGTCCTGGGATGGGCCACACATCGGGGTCTCTTGCTCAGCAGGGAGCCTGCTTTTCCCTCTTCCTCTCCCCCACTGATGCTCCCTGTCTCTCTCTCTCAAACAAATAAAATCTAAGAAAAAAAAACGTTAAGGAGTAATAAGATGTGTATGTCATTGATTGGCACACATGGGCACTAGGGAATGCCTCCCGGCCGGCCCATCAGCCTCTTGAGAGAGGGTGCCCCCAGGTTTAGTGGGCCAGATAAGAATGTTCAACCTGAGGGCGCCTGGGTGGCTCAGAGGGTTAAGCCTCTGCCTTCGGCTCAGGTCATGATCTCAGGGTCCTGGGATCAAGGCCCATGTCGGGCTCTCTGCTCAGCAAGGATCCTGCTTCCCTCTCTTTCTCTGCCTGCCTCTCTGCCTATTTGTGATCTCTCTCTCTGTCAAATAATAAATAAAATCTTAAAAAAAAAAAAAGAATGTTCAACCTGGTCATGAAATGAAATACAACTCCTTCTCTCTTTCCTCTCTTTCCCGCTCTCCTCCTTGCTCCATCACTTGTTTCACCGCGAGGCATCTGACCACCCTACTGGGCTAGGTTTTCTCCCACCCTCCCCCTACTACCGTTTTGGAAGTTGTACATTCTACTCCCAGTCTTTCAGTGTTGATCCTTTAAACACTGGAGTACTTATTTAACTTTACACTTTGCTAACAGCCTAGAGGGAACTGGTATCTTTATCCTCCTTCCTCATATTCCCCAAGGCAGACTTCTTTGTCTAGGATGGAAGACTGTTTTCCAATGCAAAAAAGGCACTGTAGTTGTTTCCTAGTGGCTAGCCAGGTGGAGGAGTAAGGAGGGTGTGGTGGGAACACAGAAGGCTGTGGGGGAGACAACGTGGGGTGGGGGGTGGCTGGGTCCCAGGGCAAGACACCAGAGCCGGTCACAGACGGCTGTCCAAGAGTGGGTTGTGGCCAGGGTCGTGCTGGGTGGGTGATGGCAAAAACCTAAGCATGGCCCCAGGACCAGGAGGCCTTGCCAACAAGCCATCCACTCTGTGAGCGAGGAACTTCGAGCCACCTGCTCTCCAAGCACTAGTCACCAACAGCCCATGCACTGATCAAGGGGGCGTCTTCGCCCAACTCACTGTGGGGCTCCCTTTGGAGGACACCTCTCCACATGTCCTAGGGCCCCAAGCAGGTAGTGAGGGGGGCTCCCATGCTCTTCTTTGGGGTGAAAACACCAGAGCATCCCAGGCTGGGACGGCATGATCGTCATCCCTGCTACACCCCTACAAAGTTCCCAGCTTTCTCTCTTCCTTCCATTCTTTTCCTTTCCATTTAACTGGGCCAAGAATCACGCCAGTGACAAATCATCCCAAGGGAAAGAGAAACTGAGATGAGACCGGAAATCAGAACAAAGTCAGAACCACAGCCTGACACCTTGGCAGGTCCTCGAATCCCAGAAAGCCCTTCAGAGGATCTACCCAAGCTTCTCCCCGCCTCACCAGCCTGTCGACTTACATTTGTCGTTCCTCTGCAACCAGCTACTCAAATGAATATAGAATATTTTTCATTCTCTACTCAGGACCCAGAGTGATCTTTTTAGAATGTAAAGTGGGTCTTGTCCTTCCTCTAGATGAAGGCCCTTGATGGCTCCCCATGCCCCCTTACCATAAAGTCCAAATTCCTTATGGTGCCTCACAGGGCCCTGTGCGGTCTGGCTGCTGGCTGCTCTTCTAGCCTGACGCCCGACTCTGGTGCTGCTCTTCCCTTTGCACCCCAGCCCAGCCCAGCCCCGCCCCGCCCGCAGCCCTTGGCTCCCTGGAACTGCTGGCTTCATTGCAGGCAATCACTCAGAGCACCCCCTCTCCTCTTGCCCTGGCTCACTTCTAGTTTGTTTCTTCTCATCCTTCAAATTTCAACTTAAATGTCGCCTCCCTCTCCCACCACCCACAGACACGAGGCACCACTGCCCACATGTGTTCTTTCCCCAGTGCCATTTCCTGCCCTTTGCAATACTTTCCCCAGTGGGGACTGCTTAGCCGTTGGATGGTTTTCTTGTTTATTGTCTGCACCCACAAGGCTGTACCTCCCAATGAAAAGGACCTTGCCTTGCTCACTGCCATTTCCCCAGAACCCTGAACAATGCCGGGCTATGTACCGGCTACTCAATAATCATTTGTTTAATGAGTGAAGCAACTTACTAAATAAGCATTTATTGGGCATTCCAAGGTGGTGAAGAACAAGTGAGATAAGGCTATGCAAGTATGAATGTTTATCACCGTCAGCATCATCGCTATTTCTCCCCAAGATGACCGTGCAGACCCCAGCATGGGCCAACCCAGCAGCAGGCTTGGCCAGGCCCGGAGGTTCCAGCACAATCTGAACAACAGCAACTATTGAAAACGTCAAGGTTTTACCACACTTTGCACAAGAAAAAACATTTACAGTCTGATCATCTGGATTTACTTCTTGACTTAGGTTTGATCTGTTTTTGTCAAGCAAGCAAATATATATTGGCATTTGCAAAGAGCTTCATGCATGTGGTGCCCGCTAAAATATGGCTGCATTTTCCATAGTAATTGTCTCTAGGAGCTCATTCCCAGCTGCGCTGGCTCATTTAGCTAATCTGCAGTAAGTGCGGTATTGATCCAAGCAGCAAGGGACAAGCACATTAGCCTGGCCCACAGAAGGACGATGAGTTTGGCTGCATGGCCACTTCACAGACTTGGCTGACGTCTAAAAGTCACACTGAGATGGTCTGAAAACCAGCCCTGTGCCCTGATCTCGCCCCCAACCACCACCACCTCGATTCGAACAGGCAGTGGCATCTGAGGGGGCCAAAAAGGAGAGCTGCAATGTGATGACATTTCAAGGAGCCCTTACCACTCAGTCTTTTCATTCACTCATAATAGATAATGTCTTCTAAAAAAACTGTAATACTCAATGCTCACCAAGATGCATTAAAATTGATATTCTTATATGCTGTTATATATAGTCTATAAATGTCCAGAAATAGGGAACTGGTTCCCATAATCAGCTATGGTACATCTTTTTAAATGACTCTTCAGTCATGGAAAAATATGTGATTTACTAGGTGAGGGGTGAGGAGGAAGCAGCTTTCAAAACACCGTGGACAATATGTATAACACCATCCACGAGCGTTTAAAACTAAATTTGCAAATATACATAGAAAAATTACTGGGTTGATCAAAGAGGTGGTGGGTGCCCAGGGAAATGTATCTATCCTGTCTGTATTTGAAATATTTCACAATTTAAAAAATAGAAAAAAAGACTGAACGCATGCATGCAAAACATCAATAGCAGATGTAGGATCCCAGGCTGTTTTTATTTCCTTCGGCCTGCGTTTTTCAAATGTCCTTTTCTTTTCTTTTCTTTTAAGGAGCCTCCACATTCCGTGTGGAGCCCAGCATGGGGCTTGATCTCACCATCCTGAGATCAAGACCTGAGCTGAGACTGAGTTGGCCACTTAATCACTTCACCAGGCACCCCTATTTTTCAAATTTTCTTAAATACACTTGAATTCTTTTAGGATCCAAAAAGAAAAGCAAAAATCTTCCTTTACAAACAAAGCAACTGTTGCACATAGTGCCCTACTGGTTAGCGCTTGCATGTTGAGGGTTGGTGAAGGTGTGATGGAGACAGCCAGCTGGGAAAAGAAAACATGCATTCAAGGAAGGAGGGATGCTCCAAGGGAGGGAAACACCTTATCTGGAAAAGCTGGTGAATCCTTTTGTTTGGTTGGTTAAAGTCTGTGAAATGTAGATCTGACTATAGAGGGGTCAGGAGAACCCAGAATCAGATGACAGGGCACCATAAAAAGGGGGGTGGGGTGGGATGTGGGGGGAGCTGCATTCAGGGGAGCTGTTGGTGTTGGAATGGAGTGTGGAGGAGCAGCATGATGCAGGGAAGCTGTCAATGGGATGTGGGGGAGCATCCCGCAGGGGAGCTGTCTGTTGGAATGGGATGTGGGGGAGCATCCCGCAGGGGAGCTGTCTGTTGGAATGGGATGTAGGGGAGCGTCCTGCAAGGGAGCTGTTGGGATGGGATGTGGGGGAGCCGCGTGCAGGGGAGCTGTTGGTGTTGGAATGGGATGTGGGGGAGCCGCGTGCAAGGGAGCTGTCAGGGTTGGAATGGTCCCTGCAGGCTGGAGCCACACTACAAATACAGTATGCAGCCGAGAGGTTGGAATATGGCCAGAAAGGAAACAAGTGGGCCAAGCCCAAGGCAGTGGCAGCTGGGCCACCCAGGATACATCCCACAAGACCCCGCACAGGCTCTCTGGGGCGGTGATTAAGAGCCCCAGCTGAGGTGCCACATTGTCTGGTTTGATCCTGGCTTCACCACTCACTAGCTGCATGATCGTAAACAAGGATAGAACCTTTCTGTCCCTCAGTGTTTCCATCCATACAGTGTGGATAATGATAATGGTATCAGAGAGCCATTGAGAGGATGAGTCAATACATGTGAAGCATGCAGCAACAGGGCCTCATGGAAAGTAACTGCGTGGGTTTGCTGGCAATATTTCCTCCGACCTGAAGACCACCCATGGTGCCCTGTGCTGAGGTGGGGCCTGTTGCCTGCAGGACCCCCTGTATCAGTGAGGGGCACAAGCCAAAGCAGAGTGTAGGCTCTGTCTCTTATCCGCCCCCCACCAAAAGCTTCCAAGAGTTAAAATGTAGACAAAGTCAAGATTTGGAGAGACTAGAAGGATGCCATCGAAAGTGTCAGTGACCCAGCCTGGTCCCAGTTTTGGTGTTAACTCCCAGATCAGAAGTCAGTGGGAAGATCATCGTCCTGGGACAAAATTCCTAGGTCCCTGACTGATGATAGTGCCCTCAGAAATGGCTTCCTCTCCCAGGCCCAGGGCCCATCTGTTCTGACTCCACCTGCAGCCTGTGGCTGGAAGGTTATTGGGGAGTCATCTCCCTCATCTAAACCGGCTTTTACTGGCACCTGTCCTGGGGCCAAGGGTACATCTGCTCATAAGGAAATAAACAAGAATTCCAGTTTACCCCTGCACACATTTTGTACCCACCCATCCAAAGGCAAACTGCAAATGGCTTCTTTAAAAATCAAAGTTGGAGGCAGAGCTGCCTTTGGTCTGAGCAGACAGGAGAGGTTGGTAGGAGGAGGCATCTCCCCATCATCCCTACCTCCTCTCCTATTTTCAGACCCTCAGAAGTGATAAACAGGCTCATTCCAAGGCAAAGGAAATGCACAATCAATCCATGCCTCGAAGGGCTGGGCTACAATTTAAGGAGAGGAGGAGAGAAGATAAATAAAAAGGCCTATTTTCGAGAGAGCCATTTAAGCCCAGAGAGAGGCCCTAATAATGTGTGCACCAGCTCTGCTTAAATTCGTCCCTGGCTCTCTCAGAATTGCCCTGAGATAATCAAAAGGAAGTGAAGAGGAACAACAGACTCCAGTTCAGGAGAGGATGTGGTAATTAGCACCCGATGCGTGGACCCGGCTGTCAGGCGGAGCAGTTGGTCACCGTAGGGCCTCCTGCCATCTTCTGTGGCAGAAGACACTTGGGCTCCTCCTCTCTCGCCCTGAAGTTGGAGAGCACAGAACTGCCATATCCATGGCTGGATTTCTAAAAATCATCTCTCAAAAAGATAAATGACTTCCTCTACCCGGCGTTGTCCAACCTGGGTCTGGGAATAGATAAATTCATTTACTCGGGAGCTAGATCTCCATTTTTCTCCCTGTGCCATCTATAATCCCATCTCTTTCACCGTTTGAGACCTCGGGGTGATGAATGTGTTCCAGTCGTGGGGCAAAAGCTGAAATCCTCACTGGGAGGACCGAGCAGCTGATTTGAGCGCCAGGCCCAGATGACAGGCTTCTCTTGGGGCCGACTGAGTTCTGGAAGCCACCACACAGATGGGTCGTCTGGAAGGAATGGCACTAGGCTCCAGGTAGGGGTTCTTCTGTTCCCACATCAGACCTATCCACCTGGGCCTGGACAGGCTGAGGGCTGCCCCACAGAACAGCAAGTCCCCTTGCATGTCCCCCACAGCAGGAGACAAGGATAGGCTGGGATCAGAGGAAGGCAGGACCAGCAGGCTGGCCCCATCAGACAGTCCGAACTCGGCTCCTAAGAAGCCTAGAGTTGGGCCTCGAGAAAGATTCTCTATTGCCAGTAATTCCTCCTGGGGAATCTTAACAAAGCCAGACCACTGAAGTTACCCTCTTCTGTCTCTTCACTGCTTTTCCAGGCCTGTGGGTCAGGATCATCCAAACCCCACAAGCCACAGTCTCCTCATCTGTAAAAAGAGGATCTTAATTCCTATCCTGCAAGGATTCGGGGAGGCCAAGCACAGACACGGTAAGATGTACGGGTCATTATTATTCTGTCCTAACTAATCAGACCGCAGTAGGACACCTGGCCCAGTGTATCTCAGCCCCCACTGCACAGCCGTAAAAGAAATCAAAAATCAAACACAAGGCCCAGCCCCCAACCTGGACCACTCATATCCCACCTCCACCGGTGGAGCTGGCATGGGTATTTCTCGGTGTGCAGCCAGGGCTGAAGAACTGTGGTCCAGTCTCCTCCCTCACCCACTCCTTTCCCCAGACCCTATGGTCTGCTCCTCGTCAGGCTCTAAATGATCAATACAGGCTCGTCGGCTCAGGGGTAGCCCTGCAGTGGTCCTCCCAAGAGAGGCAGGGGAACAAAGCCACAATGGCTAAGACACATCATGGACAGCGAAGCAGATGTTTACTGAGGCTGTCTGAGTGCTGGACATGGATTGTGTCTTAGTCCCCATCATGACCCTTGAAGTGGCACTGGTAGGAAGGCAATGTGACCACTGAGGCTTAAAGGATCCCATGTGACAAAAGAGGAGTTTGCCTCTGGCCTGGTGACCAGGGCACGTTCCTCATTTTACCTCTCTCACAGGAACTGTGCTTCAGTTCCTGACTGAGGAGGGGGCCCCAGGAGCCCCAGTTTTGAAGTCGCTCTGGTGTAGTATGAAGGGTGCATGCTTGGCTGACAGCCCCGTATGCCTTCACACCAGTGCTTTTAACACTGCCTGGGCTCTGGCTGTCAAGCTGGTGATGGCAGAATGAGGTGAACTCACAGAATGGTGACCTGGAGGGCAAGGAGCCTGACCCCAGGGTCTGAGGTCTTACTAACTGGAGATTAGCTGCAGACTCTCTTCCCCACCTATCGCTTGTGCACGCCCCGCAGAATGTTGCCCAAGGGCTTGTACGTAGGCGGGGGAGTCCAAGGGCACTTGCCAGTTACTGATAGAGCTCAGAATCCCAGGCAGCTGGCTTCAAGTACGGGACCCCTTATCTTAAAAGGCCGACACAGCAGTAGCTGGCCAAGGGCAGGTTCTTTTAGAATAAATAAGCCTCCGGTCCAGTTTGGATCTGGACTCTTGGCCTTAGTTTGGCCCCGTGGCTGCGGGGTGAATACAGTGGCACGACGTTCAGCATCTTTCCTAGTTCCTTCCAGTTGGCCTTCCCATGCCGCAGGGCCAAGTAGGCCCAAAGTCACACTGCCCTGACGCCCCCGCAGCTGAGGGTCCTGATGTGCTTCAGCTGTAGCCGGTCAGATGCACCTGAGTAGTGCAGCAGGGGAGGGTGAGGCAGGGGCTCAGCTCAGGCTGCATTATTGCAGGGGACATTGCATGTCAAGAAGCATGGCCCAGGCATTGCTGCTTTACAGCTGTGGGTCTAGCACATTCCACCACTCTCCTGACCCCAGCAGAGGCGGGGCTCCTCTGGCAGGCCAGTTCTGCAGTGTTGTTCTGGGGGTCATTTCTGGAGATCTGGTCTACTCCTGTCACTCTCCAAACAATAAGCACCTAGTTCCCTATCTCAAATCCCTTTCTTCTTCCGGAGCTAATGTCATTCTGTTAGCCGCAACTAAATGTACACTCCCTCCAGCTTACTGGGCCTCCGCAGCGGAACCCACACGAGGAAGGGGGAGGTAGTACAGCGGGAACCAGGGATGTGAGACGGTGAGCTCTGCCTCCAGCCTGCAGGGGGCGCTTGGGTGACCCACGTGCCTAACTGGAGCCTCAGTCTCCACAGCTAGAAAGTGAGGACCACAGGGCAGCTTAGCCTAGCCAAGGAGAGGAGTTTTTACTAGGGAAACGGAGGCTAGATAGTGTCTTCAGTTGGCCTGACAGATGATTCTGCAGTATAGGGGGACACAGAGGAGGGACAGTTCGTGGGAGGGCCGGGGGTGAGGAGTCAAGAGAGCATCCAGAGAGGGAGTCAGCATTGATAGGCTGGAGTACAGGGAAGGGGGCAGTTATAGCTGGAAGAACCATTTGAGTGGAGATACAAATGTGTGAAAGAGTCCTGGGAGTTGGGGAACAGTAAAGTGTAAAGCAAAGGAGGGGAGAGCCAGATGAGAAAGAATCCTCAGGAGGACAAGGCCAGACCCTCTGGGGCCCCAGCGGCACCAGCTAACCGTCCACACCTGCTGCCATCCCAACTCCTGCTTCTCCACAACCTACTACGTGTTTCCACATCTACAGCCAACCTGGAAGTGCGAGGCCAGTCAAGTTTGTTCCATTTTATAGATGAGGAAGCCAAGGCTCAGAGGCAAGAAGCCCACCATGGGCACATGGGGAGTTCAAGGTGGGGGACAGTGGCCAGTTCTCTGCCTTTGAGCCATGACCCTTCTCAGTGGGGTGGAGACCTGCTAATGGAGCCACCGCAAGCTGCTTTCAGCTGCTTGGCAGAAACCTGGTTTGTGGGCTGATGAAGGGTCCTGGGCTTCTACCAACAAAGACAGAAAGGCCTAGCGTGAGGGCAGCGTGGGGCTTAGCCCACCCCCCAACCCCAAAGTCCTCCTGGTTCTCACGGTTTTAAGTAAAAAAGACAAAGGACCTGATCCCAATCAGATCCCAGGTCTGGGAAGGGCTCATCACCTCACTGATTCTCAGCTGGCTCATCAGTAAAATGGGGATAATAAACTCTGGTTACCCTCACGGTTTGGGGAGGAAAAAAATGTGATAAAGGATCTAAAAGCCTCTGGTCATCCCTAGACCCACCTGTCTGTGATCCTCACTCGAGGAATGGGGATTCCACACACTCACCCCAGGGTGGGCATTTTTCTCCCTTGTCCCTTGTTTCCTGTCTCTAACTGGTACCCCCTGTCTTCTCTACCCAGGCTGTTTGGCTTCTCCCTGACATCTCCCCATCCTAGTCTTTGTCCTAGCGAATGGCAGCACAGGAGAGTGACTAGATATTCCGGGAGGAAAGGCCCTCAGCAGTAACTCCTTCCTGTTCTCTGGGCAGCGCAGTCCGAAATCCCCGCACCCTGGGATGGCTGTGACCGCGCAGGGCCGAATGCTCACCCTTTGGTTGTGGGCGTCTTCACACTGTGGAGCTGCTGCTGCCATCCCTCCACCAGCCCTCTGAGGAGTTCCATCCCATTAACTCGGCCACGTCACCATGGCAACACAGGCTCCCCACGCTTCCAAAGATAGGAGATAGGAGTGCCCATGCCAGGGCAGGCCTGCACCCCTTCTCCAGACATGCAGGCGAGCCAGAGGCCTCGACCCGTGCCCAGTCAGGACAGCCACACTGCTTGATCTACTCTGTGCCCGGTGCCGCCAGCCTCCCAGGGGCGCCGCCATGCCCCCTAGACAGCCCCAGCCGCTGCGCGTTCGCAGATGGCTTTCAGCTATTTTAGGTGAAGTTTCTCCATGACTACATGCATGCCTTTTCTCCCCATAACTGAAATCCAAGCAGGCTCATAGTGGAGCTGGAGTTAGGCACACTAGGAGTATGTAGCAGCCATATGGGCCCATTTTGGCGGACTCCCCAGTGTAAACCTCCGGAGTATATATGGTGATTCCTCCCATTTTATAGAGGAGGAATCAAGAAATTGAGAAGTTAAAACAAAATATCCAAGGTCACAGTGCCATTAAATGAAGACAATATTTGAATTCAGGGCTATTTTTAACTTCGTATTTTTGACACTTACATGGTTCTTGCAATAGGCCAGGCACTGTTCTACACTGTATGCGTATTCACTCTTTTAACCCTCCTAACAATCATATGGGGCAGGTACTTACGGTCAATAGCTCCAGCTTACAGGTGAGGTGTCAAGGTACAGAGAGGTTAAATAACATGTCCAGAGTCACACAGAAAGACACAGAGCCTGGATTCAATCCCAGGCAGTTTGGCTCCTGAGTTTGTGTCCACAACCACTATACCACGTTTGATTATAATTCTAAGGCTCTTCCCTCCCACCTGTACCCCACCCTACCCTGAGGTCAAGAAATTGACCACCTGACTCCATCTAGTAGCCACACCTGGCTTCTCTCACAGAAAGGGCCAGCCTCTCAAACCAAACAACTGGCTACTTTTGAGGATGTTATCTTCCCAACCACCCCGCATCTTTCTTTTCCAATTTCCCTCACTCTCAAAGTAATCTCACGTTTCCACTCATTGCTCTGGGCCTTAAAAGGCTCCCATTTGGAACAACAGCTGGGAATTGTCTTCCTTTAGAGAGAAGAGCCTTCCAGTACCCTCACAAGGGAAGTCCCCCTTGTCCTCCCACACTCCGCCTGTCTCCAAAGACCATTAATGCAATCACTTAACAAGAGGCCAGCTCTAATAGAAAGGAAGAAAGAGGAGGAGCAGCACTATTAGCGGTTTGAAGGAGAGAAGAAATCATAAAATCCATCAAACCTGTATTTGTCTCATTAAAAGTGTTTCTAATTTATAATGTCCTGGAATGCAGATGCCGCCCAGCTGTGCAGGCCTGGTCCTGCTGCCTGGTGCCCACCCCCCACCACCACTCCTGGGCCCCCTCTCCCACCTCGCTGGGACTGCCATCAATTTCTGCTCATCAGCGGCACTTACAGTAAATGGATTCATTTGTGGCAATGGGAGCTGAGAGACAAAGGTGACAATATAATTAAGGTTTTTAATTCTATGCCTGAACAGTTAAGTCCAGAACTCATGATAATTAGCTAGCTGTAATGAAAGATCTTTAATCGTTATTTTCCCTTTGTTTCCTATAATTGTTCATTTTGGCCAACTACATTTGTCCTTTCATTTGAATCTGGTTGCACAGTTTTATGTCACTGCCATTATTCCTATGAAGTCCGAAGAAAATATGTTGCGGAGCCGGTCTTTTACAAAGTCACCACAAGATGCCACAGGGGCTCGTCGCTGCACACCTGCTGACTGGGGGCCACGGCTACTTTCTGGAGGGGAGGAAAACTGGTCAGAAAATCCACAGGCCTGGGGATGTGTTTCCATAAAAGCAAGCACTAGCAGGAGAATGAAAACAATGCGCTCTTTAAGGCTGAAATGGCCATATGAGCCGGTGTCTGAAGGATGAGAATCACACAAGTTCTAGGCGCAGGTACTGTTTTTTTTTTTTCACATTTTAGCATTCCTATTGTCAGAAACCATCTTACAACTGAGGTCGGTATTTAAAGTCATGACCTTCCTCTGCATTTCCTGAAAAGTTACAAATGAATTCAGTGTTGCTTATAACTGATGATGCCTTAGGCTTGAAAAAAACATGGTTAAGGCATCGTCCGTACAACAAATATTTAGTAAAGATTTACTACACTCTGGGCAGGGTGCTGGGAACACAGTGGTGGGGAGAAACTGACTAGTCTCTGTTCTTCTGGTCTCCACAGTCTGGAGGATTGTCAATGCAGCCTCCCGTCCAACGACAGCTGGCCACCTAGACAGGACATTTTTCACTGGCTGTGGACTATTTAGACCCTGCTTCAACTAAGGATCGGGGTAGCCAGATTTCTGGGAGGCAAATGATTCTCAGAAACCAGAACATTAGAGCAAGAGGTTGGGGGGCTTATAGCAAGGAAATGGAGGAGCCCAGACACTTGAGTCCTGTCTCACAAATAACCAGGACTAGAGAAGATAGTAGGGGGGAAGAAATGTGGGGAGAGAAGTATTATAATAGGAAAGGAACACTGGCCTCAGAAAGGTTGTAAGGAATGCATGTGGCTGTAGGGAGCACCTGGGTGGGAGGCCTGTGTAGCATGGACACATTCCATGTCCTTTCTCTCTTCCCTCCACTGCTGATCTGGGTCCGGAAAGTTGCTTTCCCAAAGCCACGTGGTGAACTCTTGTATTTCTGGAGAGGATTAGAGCTAATCTGTGTCCCCTCTGATGCACAGTCCTTCAGCTCAAGCTTCTGAACACTGCCCTGTTTCAAACTCCCTTTAGTGGCCAGTTACAGTGAAGAGAAAAACTAGGCCATCCCCAGAAAAATCCTCTTCCTCTTCTCCAATCCATTCTACAAAAAAGTCAGAATGATTGTTTTAAAAATACATTGCCCTTCCAGGTAAAAATCTTCAGTGGCTTCCTAGTACCCTTTGGGAAAATGTCTAAACCGAAAACAGCCTGAACCTTGTATGACTGCCCTCCTCACGGGCCTTCCCTGCAGCCCGGCTGCTTGGCCCTGGGTGTAGCTCATTTCAGTTCCAGCACCTTCTCCAACCTCCAACCACCTTTGCTTACTAAATGAATTCTTTCAAGGCCAGCTCAAATGTCGCCTTCAAGCTAAAGTATACTGCCGTTATTTTATTTCTTGTTACGCTTATAATACTATGTAATTACAGAGTAAACTGGGAGTTGGTTTACTTCCTTCTTTCATTCATATCGACTGTAAGGCCCCTAAGGACAGGGTCTGAAGCAGTAACCTCAATACCTAGAAGAGTGCTTGGTCCTGGTAGTGCTGAATACATTTTGTTAAACGAAAGAACTAAACCAGACTCACAAAACAAATCCTGGAAGAACTCTGCCCAAATGAAAAAGGGCACAAGGCAATGGTGACTCCCTGAAGAGTGAGGTCTGACTCCGTCGAACAGGAAAGCTGCAGGTGAGAGTCCCTGTTGGCCACCACGAGTAGCCAGGTAGAGCCCGGCTCGGCTTCCTGGGCGCACTCAGTTCCGGGGGCGGGCTCTTCTGTAGTGCGCCTCCTCATTGGCCACCCACCAGGAAGTTCCGCCTCTGCTTTCTTAACTGGGCTGCATCCACCTGGGAGCACTGGGCGGGACCCTCGGGCATGCTGGGAGGGGACTACTTCTGCCCAGAGTCCGGGAAAGACCACAGGTGCCGCTGAGGCAACCTAATGGACCCCAGCTCACAGGTTAACCGTGGCTTCCTGCTCTCGCTTCTTAAGCACAGGAAGATTCACTCCTGGCTGAAGAGCATGTTCACACATTAATTCAGTCAAAAAGCAATGAACACATAAAGTAATCACTGTTGGAAGGAAAGCAAGGTGAGCCCCACTGAGGAGGTGGCGTTTGAGTGAATGGTTCTGGCCAGCGAAACACAAAATCTCCCTAAACTTGTCCCTCCCTTTTCTTTTTTTTTTTTTTTTTTTTTTTTAAAGATTTTATTTATTTATTTGACAGAGAGAAACACAGCTAGAGAGGGAACACAAGCAGGGGGAGTGAGAGAGGGAGAAGCAGGCTTCCCGCCGAGCAGGGAGCCCGATGTGGGACTCGATCCCGGGTCTCCGGGATCATGCCCTGAGGTGAAGGCAGTCGCTCAACCAACTGAG